>VKOC01018970.1:0-10092 GCA_009364415.1 Spea multiplicata | reverse complement strand
AAATAAATAAATTAATAAAAAATGAAAGAAATAAAGAAATAAATACATAATGCGTGGTGATGTATAAAGAGAGCCTCAATAACCTGGCATGTGTGTGTGTACATCGGGAGCATACGTACAAGACGTATTGCAGATGGAGAAGCCCGATAAACCAAGGCCCCAGCAGTGTCGTAGCGGTAGAGGGACCAAAGCCAACCATGAACTGTGTAGTGCAAATGGGCAATCGAGATAAACCACGCCCAGGACCGTGGTGTGTGGGTGTGCAGTGTCAAGAGCAAGAGAGGCACGAGTAAGAACGGCAGAGCAAGCGCCAACAGCGCTGCTTAACCACAGGTGCACACAAAAAAAAAAAAACCAGCAGTAACATGCCACACAGAACGGTTTCCATGACATAATACACCATAAATAATAATAACACCATAAAACTACAACCAGAACATCCTCAGAGTCAGGGCCACAGGGGGCTAGCCAGCACAGATAAAAGACACATCCACTGTGGTAGATGAAGCGAGGATCATAAAGCTGGAGACCGAGACCGCCCGCAAACACACGTGGCGGCGTAAATGGAAGTCCCAGGCGTATAGTCTCAGCGCCATGTTGTAGCCGGCGAAAAACCACGTGGTAGGGCCCAAATAGTCTCAAATGGGGCCTAAAAGTAAACCCCCCCCCAAAGCTGGAAACTAACCAGGTAAGGTCCATGTAATATATAGCAGGCCATGAGGTGTGCCAGCCGAGGCCAAAATGAACATAGTATAAGGCCCAGAACGGGAGCCCAAAACAAAGGGCCGCAGACAACGATGTCCCTCAGGGGGACTACTCACTACTCGGGATAACCCTCACTCCTCTCGCAGAAAGCGTCCCGGGGGATCAGCAACACGACGAGAGCCAGCAGCCGAATCCGGCGGTCGTGGAGAACTGCTGGTTCTAGATGACTCCTGACGTCGTCTGCGGGAAGGGCGATCTATGCGGTCCGAGGGGAAGCGTAGCTCCGGTAAACCCCAATCCTCAATGGGCAGATTAGAGATGCCCAGACCCTCCAAAAACTCCGGTAGCTCATGGAAGTAGCGCAGCGATTTAACGGAGTTGTTAACCCGTACATTCAGGCTAAAGGGGTAGCCCCAACTATATCGCAGCTCTCTCCGTTGCAGCTCGCTCGTCAATGGTCGCAATAGCCGTCGGGTCTGAAGTGTGAGATCAGAGAGGTCATGGTAAAAGGAGATATCATGGCCTTCATAAGGCCAAGACCTCACCTCCCTCGCTCGCCGCATAATGGATTCCTTCAGCCGAAAGTCCACCAGGTGACAGATGACATCTCGAGGGGGAGCCGACGGAGGACCACGCGGCCGCAAAGCCCTATGAGCACGGTCCATACAAATCACCGTCTCTGGGGGCCGTGTTGAAAAGGACGGTAAGTAACTGGAATAAGTCCTCACCCTCCTGGGAGAGCGCCTCAGGTAGGCCTCGGACCCTGATATTGTGTCTCCGACCTCTGTTGTCGAGATCTTCCAATCGCCGTCTAAAATCCGCCAAGTACAGCGTATGTTGAGAGGAAACCCTTGCCACGTTTTTGAGGTTATGCGCCACGCGGGTAGACTCCTGTTCCTGGATGGTAAGGCGTTTGTCAAGGCCCAATAAGTCCGCACGTAACGACGCCACTTCATCCCTCACCACGTGCTTAAGTTCCGTGATGAGGGTACTGAAGTCTTCCTTCCACGGGGCCGATGAAAACAGACGGAGCACAGTGTCCTGGCCTCGAACATCGGAGGGGACATCCTCACCCCCGCTCTGCCTGCTGTCCTCGGTGCCCACTGTACTCGCAGGCGAGGGAGCCTCAAGGCCCTCAGGAGGCAGTGTAGACAGGTCTCGTGGCGTCTGAAAATATTCCCTCAAGGAGGTCGAGGGCGCTTTGCCTTTGCCCTTAGGGGTCTCTGAGCCGTCAGATAACTTTTTATTTCTGCCCATGGTGCAGGATGGCTAAAGATGGCTAAAAACGGTTAGGGCCGCGACGGAGCTCTTCACCTAAGCGTCCATCTTCTCCGACGGCTAGCCACGCCCCCCCTCCTGTACTAATCTATTCTCCTGAGGCTACTGCAGAGTTAGTTTGATTTGGTTGCATCGGAGCCCCGTGTAATTTGTCCGCCAGCTCCTTTCTATGAACAGATGGGCTGCTATGCTTTATACTGGAAGGTGAGTCAAGGTGATTCGAGATGAGCTGATTTGAAATCTGGTCAAGCTGTTTATTGATTCTATGATTTGCTCCATTTCAGTCAATTCAGTCAAACTGGCCTCAAAAAGTTGTTCTGAATATCAGCTGTATTCACCATACCATACAATGAATAGGTCCCGGAGTGGATGCTCAATGTACCAAAGAGATGCGCATGCAGATGGTAGTAATGTGATATGGCAATGCGCGTGAGCTTTGCAGGTTTGCCATGCTTGTTTTAGAACATGAAGTCCATGTCTGACACAGCAATTTAATTCCGAAATAGGACACTGCACCAAAACTGGGGCCATTCATGGTGATGGTGAGGATGTTGGGACTCCTAGGCATTCCCAGACCCTCCCGTACGCAAAGTGAAGTAGTTATGGCTTCCGACAGCATTTGATTTCCACTGACACAGGCACCAGCCTCAGCCATGACTAGTGCGCTCCTCACCTTTTGGTTGCTAAGATTGTTTTTCACCAGTTCCTGCTCACTTTCCTCCAGCACCTCCAGCTCTTTCCTCAACTCTGCCACTCGCTCTTTCAGGCAGTCGTTCTCGTGTATCAGTTCCATGCTCTTGTCAGACATCTTGGCAAGCTGAGAACTGATGGACACGTTCTCGCGGATGGCCCGCTTGGTCGTCTCCGCCATCTGGTTGTTGGACACCCGGCGGAATTCGGCAGCCACTGTATTAACGCGTTGCACCATCTCTTTCTTCAACCTGGGGCATGAGAAGGCATTGGGGCATGAGAAGGCATTGGGGCATTGAAGTTCCTAATCAATACAAACTGACACTCAACTGTAACATCAAATAAGTAAAGAAACATTATTTCCCATATAGTTATTTTTCATCTAATGTGAAACCTCAAACCTTATTTGTCATTTACTGAGACGAAAAATATCCATAGGAATTGTGTTCCATGTCACCGACCTGTCTTTGTCCAGCACACCTTTCTTCTCTAATTTGTAAATCATCTCTTTGTGATCTTCTTCTTGCGTCCTAAGTTTTTCCTCAAGAGCTGCAAACTTGGCCATCAGCTCCTCTTTCTGCACCCTGAACTCTTCCAGCGAGGCCAGCTTTCCAGCTGCAAGAAGGAAGACAACGGTCAGTCCCACGTCCAAAATACAGATCCCCCCCTGTATAAAACCGCATCGGATCAATAAAATAATAGTAATATAACCACTAATGTGACAACAGACTGTGATTTGTAAAGGCTGTCTAATCACTGTTCCAATGGCCCTTTATCACTCCTGTGTTCCAATGGCCCTTTATCACTCCCATCACTCCTGTGTTCTGATGGCCCTTTATCACTCCCATCACTCCTGTGTTCTAATGTCCTCACTTCTACCCCAGAGCTCCAAAACTGTTAACAGTATAATGGCAGAATCTTTATATTACATTTAATTCACAGTCAACCAGAGAATGGGCTACCTAGCAGCATGTTCTCGGAGGTGAGACGGTCTTTGGTCTCCTGGAACTCATGGCGCACATGCGCGAGCTGCGCCTCGTACGTGTCTTTCTCTGCATCCTTGGCCTGCTGAAGTCCCACGAGCTGCTCGTTCAGGTCAGCGATCTCGTCCATGCGCTGGTTCAGGGTCCGTTTCAGGAAGGACACGATTTCTTTCTTGTCGCTGGCCAGTTGGCCATACTGAGCCTGGACTAGGCTCTCTTTTGCAGTAATTTCATCCCATTTCTTCTGGTACCTGAGTGGTGAGACACATAATTCAGATCTAAATAATCATTTATAAACAGTGAGTGATGGGAGTGATATAGGGTCTCTGTACACCTATGAAGATCCATTAAAAATCAGCCAATTCCAGCTACAATAGTCGTTTACAACATTAACCCCGTCTGCGCTGGATTTCAGATCCATTGACTGTTGTAGCTTCGATTCTCCGGGCTAGGCTTAACACCCCATTCAAACCCCCCAATAATGACACCACACCATAAATATGGATGAGAAAAGGCCACAGCCAATTTTATTTATTAGAGTCATTGTCACGCCAAAACCTGAAACAATAAACATAGGTGCGTTAACAAGGACAATGACTCAAACACCAACATGTAAATATATACAATAAACACTCAAGCTTGCCAAGTAATCCAGGTACCATAACCAAATGCCACTTAAGGAAGGGACATACCGAGATGCCCCCACCCTGACCTGAGGTTCCCAGCACTGACAGCCAAGAACCTCCCACCAGATGTTACCAACCATTCACTTACCACCACATTAACCCCCTGGATACCTGGCAACCTGCCACCAAGAGCCCATCCCTTGAGACCTTAAGCCGGATGCCCCCCCCCAAGAAAAAACAAAGCCTTTTCTATCCCCTCCGTGAGCCAAATTAAAAAATCAAGCCCTAGATCAGACAGGTGCACCCCATCCCACTAAACAAACTGGGGCAAAATTCCTCCAACGCAACATGGCGAACCACCACCCCGCCATGCCGGCGCACGAAACTCGCCATTAACTTATTAACCTTCCCACGGCTACGCTCCATAGCTGCCCTATCCCTCGCATGACGCCAGATGCGTCTAGGAATCATCTCCGACCACACCAACAATAAGCCAGGCACCAATTCCAACAAACGTTCAACATCACGCCTCATCTTCCACACGAGCTCGCGCTGAGGCGTAGCCCCCATATCATTACCCCCAGCGTGGATAACCACCACCGAGGGCCGGAAACCCAACCTCAAATACTTCACCACCTCCAACAACACTCCATCCCACACCATGCCTCGTATCCCAAACCACCTCACATGCACCAAGTCCATGGGGAAGCCCAGCTGCAGGCCGTTGCGCCTAACTGCGGCTCTCCGTCGGGCCCAGTACACAAATGAGTGGCCGATGATCCACACGATGAAACGAGGCCCTGCAAAGCAAAACAGAAAAAAACATAACGAGCAGAGGAAAGAAACAACCAAACCCACCAAACAAACCACAATTAACTCACCAACCGCAAGGGTCTGATATACCTCCGAAAACAAGCCGACTCCCACCGACCAATTCTCCGGATGACGCCATCATCCAACCCCAAACGAGCCGCCTCCGTAGCCGCCCCGATCCGGAACGAATGCGTCCCAAATTCAGCCGACGCCAACCCAAGCGTACCAAGCCCCAGCCTCATCACCCGTAAAAACTGAAATCGAGACACTGGCGATAAATCCCGATGAACCAAAAATGACACCCCACCTGCCGGCCGAACATCCCAATAATGCCGCACGCACTGCACCGGGCAAATGACATTCCCAGGCAGAGCATACAACCTAACCTGCTTGCCGCGTCCCAACACATCAGTCTTAGAAGACCTCAACCAGATAACCACGGAATCGCCTTCACACATGACATCTCGCGAAGCCAAACCACCCTGAACCGACTTATTGGGACTCACCAATTCCGACACCCGAAAGGCACCAAAAAAGGCCAAAGCAAAAGCCGCCTGAAAAAAAAGCACCTCAAAACCATCAAAACAAACACCTTCCAGCACCCCAAACAACCGACGAAGCAGCCCCGCAGACAACGGACGCCTAGCATCAGGCACCCGCCGCCCCCTCTTAATCCCCTTCAAGACCTGACGAACTACAAAATGCTTCGTCACATCAGCCCAACCCTGTAACTTAAACAGAAAGGCCAAAGCCGCCAAAACCCTATCTACCTTAGAGGGGGAAGCACCCTCCAAAGCCAACCCAGTCAGATACCACAACAAAACATCCAAACGGGCGCCATCCCCTTCCACCAGACCCACACAACTCACCAGCCGGTCCCACTCCTGCCAAACCTTATCATAAGCTGCCCACGTAGCAGGCGCCAATGAGGACCTCACCCATCCCGCAAGCAAGCGGTCCCGAGCTGCCACATCACCTCCGGGCACGGGAAGCCCACGGCGTCCGCCCCAGGAGCCTCCCGCCGAAACCGATCCCACTGAAAGCGAGAAAGAGAGTCAGCAATGACATTCAGATACCCAGGAACATGCTCAGCCTTAAACAACACGTTTAATTCCATACACAACAAAACAAACCACCGCAGCAACTTAACCACCGGAACTGAAGCAGCCGACAACCTGTTAACCGAATGAACAACCGCCAAATTGTCAGAATGAAACACCACTCTGCGATTACGCATCCGCCACCCCCAGAGCGTCAGAGCCACCACCAGAGGAAACAATTCCAGAAAAGCCAGATTCCTGATTAGCGGACTATCATGCCAAGCCGCAGGCCACCGCTCAGCACACCACAGACCCCCAAAATAAGCTCCAAAACCCACACTACCCGAGGAATCCGTAAACAACTCCAAAGAATCGGCCGACACCAAGGCAGACTGGAAAAACACTGTCCCATTAAACCGAGCCAAAAACACTTCCCACACCGCCAAATCAGCCCGCATGGCCTTAGACACTCTAATCCTATGATGAGCGGCCCGAACCCCAGCCGTAGCCCTGGATAACGAACGAGAAAACACCCGACCAACCGGAATAACCCTACAAGCAAAATTAAGGCGCCCCAACAACGACTGCAGCACCCGCAAAGTAACTTTCTTAGCAGACCGCACCTCCCGCACCACCGCCGACAGTGCGGCCAGCTTATCAGCCGGAAGCCGGCACACACCACGGACAGAATCAATTTCCAGCCCCAGGAAACTCAAACAAGAAGTTGGGCCCTCAGTCTTATCCGGGGCCAAGGGAATGCCAAAAGAAGCAGCCACCACCTGCAACGTGCGCAACAAGCGCAAACACCTATCCGAATCCCCTGGCCCCACACACAGAAAGTCATCCAAATAATGAACTAAAGAACGACAACCTGCTTCCTCACGCACGACCCACTCCACAAAAGAACTAAATTTCTCAAAATAGGCGCAGGAAATGGAACAGCCCATCGGAAGGCACAAATCAACATAAAACGTCCCGTCAAACCAACAACCCAACAGATGATGGCATTCCGGATGAATCGGCAGCAGCCGGAAAGCGGACTCAATGTCCGCCTTCGCCATCAGCGCCCCGGGGCCCGCTTCCCGCACCAAATCCACCGCCCTATCGAACGAAGTGTACGAAACAGAGCACAGCTCCCTATCAATGTCATCATTAACAGACGCACCCTTCGGATACGAGAGATGGTGAATAAGGCGAAACTTGCCCACCTCCCGCTTCGGGACAACCCCCAAGGGAGACACCCGAAAACCAAGCAACGGCGGCTCCTCAAAAGGACCCGCCATACGGCCCAACTGGACCTCCTTGCCCAATATCTCCCGCACCACCTCAGGATAAGCCGACACAGACTTCAAATTACGCCTCAATATACGCGAATCCCGAGTAACAAAAGGGATACGAAAACCCTGCGCAAAACCAGCGTCCAGAAACGCCGCATCCGCCCGCCTACCGTAACGGCTTAGCCACGGCAGCATCGCGTCGCGATTCACCGGCGTTCTCCCCCTTAGACCCAGACTGACCCGAGCTTGCCCCTGCCTTGGCACGCTTAAAGCACTTGGACAGGCTGTGATTACCCCCACATCCGGAGCACTCATGCTTAAACCTGCACGAGGCACCCCACTTGCACTGGCTGTCGTTAAACAGCCAGCAGACACCTTTTTTATGTGCGGCCGACGAAGCTCCTTGTGAACCCCCGCCGGCCCCCCCAGGAAAGGGCGACGCCTTCTGCGCCATCATCAATTTCAACCACAGCGGGAGGTCCATCTGGTCCCACCGCATCCCAGGATTCGCTGCCAAGCGCTGACGAAACTGCTCGTCATAACGCCACCACGCCCAACCCCCGTACACCCTGTAAGCCTCCCATATGCCATCGACATAACAAAATAACGAAGAGCACTTATCAGGGGATTTCTCCCCGATAACACTCGCCAAAATACAAAAGGCCCGCAGCCAATTTCCGAAGGTCTTCGGAATTTTCCGCCACTTCTTCCGCTTCTTCTCCTCCTCATCCTCCTTCTTACTATCCTTCTTTTCATCCTCTTTCGTGTCCAGAGACTCCTCCAGAGGAAGTAAAGAAAATAACTCAACATACTCCCCCTTCCAAATCTTCTCCTTCACCTCAGACTTTAAATGCACCCCCAACGGACCAGCGAAAGAGACATACGCCGTCTGCCGCGCCGAGTCCGGCACCGCACCGGCCAAGGACCCCTTATCACCCACAACCTCGCTGACCGCAACCTCAGCAGACCCTCCCGAGCCCCCTACGGCTGGCCCAACAGGTGAGGGTACAGCACCAGCCAAACGCTCCCCAGCACCACCTGCCACTGGAGCCCCCGGCTCCCAAGCACCCTGGACCCCCGCGGCCGAACTGGCCCCTAGCCCACACGCCTCCACCAAAGCCTGAAGCCCCTGCAACAAACCCCGAACCGACCCACTACCCACCGGCGCCCCAGGCAACGCGCTTATCAACTGCAAAAGACACTCACCAACCGATCCCCCGGCTGCACCGAACCGCTGGGCCGTAGAATCCTGAGCGGACGTCGAGGGAACCTGAGGCGTGGCTGCCACCGAAGCCGCGGTCCCAGGCTGCAAATCCGGCTGCTGTCGATCCTCCACCGCCCGCTGACTCCTGGAAAGAGAAACGCACCTGGAATGTGCAACCGAAGAAGACCTCACACGCCGCCCCAACAAAACAACCCCCCTAGCCTGCACCCCGGAAACCCTATCCCGAGAAGCCCGCCGACCCCCCCGACGAACAGGAGAACGGCCCCGAACATCCCGACCAGAACACCGAGAACCCCCCCGAACCCGGGAAGAACGCTGAACAGACCGACTACGACGCGACAGGGAACGAGAACGCCTAACCCGCCTAACCCGCCGAGAACGGCCAGATACACCGCTCGACCGACTACGGGAGCGACAGCGAACCGCAGCCCTCAACCCAACACCCGACGCCACACCAGACCGCACAGACCCCCGACTGCTGGCTACGGACCCAGGAGACCCACCCGCCGGCCCCACACCCCTGGCCCCCACTAAAACAGAAGGAGAACCCGACGCACCGCGAAGCTGCCAAGGCCCACCTACACTACCCACAGGGGAAACAGACCTACCCACCGACCCCCCACCGGGACCCACCCCCCCTAGTGACCCCAGGGAAAAGGGGGACCCCTCACGGGACCCCCCCTGCAATGGCACCCGGGCCCCCCCAACAGCGGAGCACAGACCAGCACCCCCTGCTGCCCCGGGCACTTGCCTGACAGCCGCCGATCCACTTCTCCCAGCACGTGTAGGCCGCAATCCAGGCTGCACCCGGTCATCCATCCGGCTCCTCTTCCTCCCTGCCTCCGGATCAGGGGACTCTGCTCCGGACGACACCTGGTCCAAGCCTCCGCTAGGCCCCGGAGGCCTAGCGCGGCTGCTCCTCCTCCTGCCGCTCCGGCTGCCGGATCCTCCGTCTGGGGAGCGGGCTGGGTCCCTGCCCGGGCTCCGGCCGCCATCCTCACCCCCTCCGGAACGTCCCTCCGTCGCCTGCCGTCCTGATCCTGCCGTCCGCGGCGGGCGCCGCCTCCTCCGCTCCGAATCCGGCCGGCCGTCCTGGGAAACACCGGTGCTCCGGCCTGGTCCGGCACCGGAGGCCGCACCCCGGACGTCGCTGGGCCTCTCCTCCTCACCAGGGCTCAGACGACGCGGCGGACGGGTCCTCCTCACCGGTCTTCCAGACCCTCGAACCGGCTCCAGCGCAGATCCCAGCTGCTCCCTCAGCCATGCACGCAGATCCACGCTCCAACGCAG
Source organism: Spea multiplicata (assembly GCA_009364415.1). Classification (NCBI taxonomy): domain Eukaryota; kingdom Metazoa; phylum Chordata; class Amphibia; order Anura; family Pelobatidae; genus Spea; species Spea multiplicata. The sequence goes on along the minus strand of VKOC01018970.1, from coordinate 165 downwards.
CCTTCCTCACGCCGGCGAGCAGCTCCTCCATGTCCCGGGCCATCCACCAACCTGCAGGGGTGGTAAAAAGACAACAGGGGGAGAGAGAAGCAAAGCCAGAAAGAAGAACAGAAAAGCAAAGAGAGACAGACAGCTAAAGCCCAGCAGCGCACAGACACGCAACCA
>VKOC01018968.1:0-12999 GCA_009364415.1 Spea multiplicata | reverse complement strand
CATCGTGTACGTAATACATAGAGGAGTGCTTTGGAGGAATGACAGGCAAATATATTATTTCAATAAAGTTTTAAGCATAGATTTTTAAGGAGAAGAAAAAAATGACAGATAGCTTTATTTTTCTTCTCTCTACATGATGCAGCACTTATCTGGGGGTATTTTAAGAGGTCCCCTAGGTAGAACAGCATAACTGTTTGCCTCAGGAAACCTAATATTACATGATAACAAACTGCCATGTAAAAATTGTTTTTTGTAACATTTGTTTTACATTTTGAGGAATGTGAAAATAAATGATTTCTCTAGTATCGCTTGTTCTGCTAAAACATTGCTGAAGAATGAATCTCCATGACACCGGAACATTAATTTTTAATTTTTGGTACCAAAAACTTTGGATAGCATGTGTCTATTAATTTTCCAACACAAATCACACCAGGGCCAGACTGGAGATGACTAAGTGACCCTGAAACTTTAAGGCCAGCATCGGCCGAGTGACACACGTGTGGTTGCATGTAAAATTTGTATAGTCATGAATGTACAGCTGTGCATATCCACCCAGAGGCTTCACTCTGTAGAACCATTGGAGCTGTTGTATCAGTATCTGGCAGATGCTTAGACCGGGCCTGCGGTCCATTGTTAGATTCACAAACCACATCGCTATGTGGCAAATTTAACCACAAAGTTCATGTGTATGCACCACTGATAATAAAGAGATATTGGCTATAGTTATAGCCAAGATAGAAACCATTATTGTAAGTACAGTAAGGTCATTTTAACTGTTAGCAATTAACAGACCAAACCAAGTGGGAAAAGCCTTTTACTGTCTATTTGTTCCAGCGTTGCCTGTGCCGGAATGAGTGGTTAATTTCCCTTTGTACACTTTGCTTTCTTGGAGTAAATAATTAATAGCTCTAATACTCTATCAATATTTTTTTCTTTAATGGTTAAGCGTGTGTTAATAATTCAGAAATCTTTGAGCGACCTCCATGCACTCCTGTGATTTTTGAAAGCCCAAGTGCTCTGCTGAGGAAGTCCATCATTATCTTCAGCAAGTTAAAAGCCTTCTATCTTCAATGTTTATTCATACATAAGATTTTTCTAGGAAGTGTGTGATTGCCTTGGATACTAAAATAAATGCTCAAAAGGCTAGAGCACGGAACCCAACTTCAAGAGCCTTGGTACATTCAGACAAAAGAAACAATCATTATTTTGGTCATTTTTCCATGCTCCTCTTTTTTTCAGTGTCCAAACCTTTACATTCAGAGCCTCCATTAGATTAGTGAAATGCAGGCTTAAAACCTGCTAGGGAATAGATACAGGATTTTAGAGTAGGAATGGGCCAATAAGATACTTGCATAGGACAAGGTAACAATTTTATCAGAAGGGAACTTCCCAACTGGGCAACTCAGAAAATGTTGCTCTAGAAAGAATCCCTCTACCTTATACATAATAATTATGAAAAAAAAGCTGTATTTAACTTGTGTTTCTACACTCGCTTAATAGCATATTAGTGTTCAAACAATTGGTGCTATTAAAACAATGCCAGCTTTGCATGTTATTTCAGTAGGGCGTAATTGAGAAAAACGTTTACTTTTCTTCTTCAAAAGCATTTAACAATTAAAAAATTAAAGATGTAAACACTGTACAATTAAGAAAAATATTAATGAGAAGTGAGATAAAAAAAAAATCTCTGGGTAGACTATGCATGTTAGGTGTATTCAAGCCAGCTGGGAATTCTAAGCCAAGCAAAACAAGACACAGCAGTGGTCTGGAGTCTGGTCTGACTTCACATTAATATGAAAGTGTGGCCAGCACGTAGAAAGTACAAAAAAGATTTTATAGGAATATTTGATTTTTTAAAATTATTTATAAAAAACCCAATTCAATCAGATGATTTTATGACATTTTAGGTTCCATGTCCGAGTGAAGCCCTCCTTTTCAGCAAGGTAGTTTCATCTAGTTACTAGCAGACATTAAACATAAGATATATGTCTATCTAGATCCCTCTGCAGCACTGTAATATCCGGTTTGCACTGTATTACTTTACCTAGTAGTTCTGCAAACACGGAAGCATGACTTTCAACTCCTATTGCCAGGTCATTTATAAATATGTTGAATAAAACTGGTCCCAGAACAGAACCATGAGGGACACTAATTTACCATTTACCATTTATAATAACTCTCTGTACTCCAATGTTCTACCCAAGAACAAGAATTTGCATCTGAATTTCCTTCAGTTTGAAGACTAACCTATTGTGTGGAACCGTGTCAAACGCCTTGGCAAAATCCAAGTAGATTACATCCACTGCCCACACTCTGATCTACACTCTACTTACTTCATCGTAGAATGCAATTAAATTAGTTTGACAGGGGACCTATGTTTCATAAACCATGCTGATTTTTGCTAATAATACTGTTCTTCCAAATGAATTCCTGAATATTATCCCTTAATAAGCTTTCAAATACTTTCCCAATCACATAAGTTAAGCTCACAGGTCTATAATTGCTGGGCACAGAGTTTGAACCCTTTTTGAATATAGGAACCACATCTGCCTTCCTCCAATCCTCTGGTACAATTCCTGAAAGAAAAGAATCCCAGAAGAATAGAAACAGAGGTTCACTTATTTCCTGACACAGCTCCTTAAGTACTCGTGGGTGAATACCGTCAGGCCCTGGAGCCTTGTTAACATTAATTTTCTTTAGTTGCTACAGCACCTTGTCCTGGGCGATCCACTCACAGTTTGACTGGAAATATTTCTCAGTGGTCCTATGTATATCCATTGCCATAGGTTCCTCCTTAACATATACTGAGGAAAAATAGCTGTTTAAAGTTTCTGCTTTTTCCTGGTCCTCCTTAACCAACACTCCCATCTCTGTTTTTAGTGAACCTACACTTTAAATTTTTGGGGGTTAGTTTTGCTCTCTTTTCGTGTTGTTAATGGTGATAGAGAATTCAGGTAGTGGAGTGGAGATGGAAGGAGGGAAGGTAATAAGTTCTGTTTTGGAAAGATTACGTTTCAGGTAGCATTGTGACATCCATGAAGAAATAGCAGACAAGCTGTTGGTAATACGGGACACAAGAGATGGAGAGAAATCAGGAGAAGATAGCTAGATTAGATAGCTGCATATAGATGATACTGTAGGTCAAATGAGTTGATTCATTTGCCAAGAGATGTGCTGGTGTATTAAGTCTGGTGTTACTGTGGACTTTATCTTACGACCGTCTTCCTCCGTGGGGGCAATAGATGAGCCCATGCCAGAGCCATTAGACTGACAGACCCCAAAACCGATACATTTAGACTCCACAAAAAAGACCATCATTCCACAAGAGGGCGAAAGACTAACAGATTACTAAACATACAAGTTACCAGGATGGGTCCACTCAAATAACATGTATCATATAGAGTAAGCCATTGAAGATACAAATAAAGTGCAAAAGAAAGTGTTCCTCGCTAAAATGTGAATTTAATACCAATTACTAGCTGCTCACTACTTGTGTAAAAATATCTCACTTTACACTAAACGTACAAGAAAAAAAGGAATAAAGAAGGAGCGCTATATATCTTTTTCCCAAGAGGCCTATTGGTATAGGAGTAGAAACCAGAAGTATGAACTTTTCTGACATGATAGGGTTTACTATAGTTTTAAGTGGACAAATTGAAATTAGTGGCAGCGCAGTTTTAAAAGTAATGCTCTCCCTCCATCTTATGAATACATAAAAAAACTAGATCAAGTTATGTCAGCACCCAAGAACCGATTTACTCCCTCATAATAAACCATGGATCGAAGTTTTGTATTATTTTTTGTTAGTCTTTACAACTATGGCCCAGTTGAAAAGTTTTGCCGTGGTAAAATTGCTATGGTAAATACATATGAAGCGCAGGAACATTTGGTAGGTAATATGGTCCCTGCGAACTCAGGATCTCCAAGTCAATTAAATGTCTGTTTATTTGAGGGGAAGACTTGACATAATTCGCCCTAGGCAGTAACTCCCAATTTTAGCTACATTGCTGAGTCCCAATTGAAAATATCATATTGTCACTCATACCGCATCTGAATTACATGACTCCTCAGAGAAGAAGCAAACATACGGGATGGAAATATTTACTGTACATTCTGGGAAATGCGTTATGGCACATCGTAACAGATGTGGAAAAAAGAGCAAATGAATGAAAAGCTAATGCTAACTACACTTTTATAAATACAGGGATATTTAGTTGAACAGGAAAAAAAAAACATGACATTAATAAGGCTTCGAAGGTCCCGTGAGTAGAAAACAGGACTGGTAGGCCTTTTTTTTTTTTTAAATGTAAAGATTTTAATTGTAACAAATCTCTACCAATTGTATTTCAAAACTAAATAATATTTTCAATAATTCTATTCACAAACATTGTCACATTTTTTTATTCATAAACAGTTATTTATGTGGGCAATAGTTTTTCAGGGCTTTATTTATCTCATCACCAAGTAATGTACAAATCCACTTTGATTTTCATGTTTAAAAAAAAAAAGCAGGAAAATGGTTTATAGATTTGCTGATTAGGCATTTATTGATTGCAGAACATTTAACAAATGAAGTTTACATCCATTTGTTGCCAGTGGTGCAACTGATATCAGCATCTGAGATATAGGATAAAAATGGACAGCTTTTGTCAATCTTTCAGTATGATAAGTAATGGATAAATATGTTTTTGTGCAATATTTTTATTTAGAAGACATTATGGAAAAATATTATCTATTTAACACAAATGAGGAATGACAAGAACCCCCAAAATTGGAAGTTTTCAATATTTATTTATAATATTTACTCCAAGGCTGGACTTGTTCAATTCAATATTTAAAAATGGTTGATTACAGGAGCTGTAAATGTATAACCATTTAGCAATCTTTTAGAATACATACAGTTGGATACAGTGATTGTTGGTGGGTATGTGAAAAAAATTATACACACACATTTATAGCTGTCATAGAGCTGTTACAACAGGGGGCAGTAGAAATAAATTACAATTTAAAACTGTTTAAATTTAAAACATACTGGAGAACATTTAGGAGAAAAAGGCCTTGCTTTTGAAAGTATGCAATAAATCGGCTACATAAACAAAAGGATAAATTGTCTTATGTGAACTCCATGCATACCTGAATACCCTCTAAGGAGCTTGGCTCCTTAGTGACATGTTGATTTGAACATAAGTAAGGCTGGCATCCTGATACATTCAAGTTCAAAATAAGCTACTATAACAAGTAGCACAGTTGGAAGTAAACATAACCTATATCAACGGGATCAAGTCCTTTCTTCCAAAAATAATTATATCCACAGGGTGAGGTAGTACTCAAATGTCAATTTTAAGACTTTAAGTAAGTATATTTTAGTAAACATACTTCATAGAATCCACATATGCCTCTATGGTAGAATAAAAAATGATGTTTATTTCAAGCCATCAAAAACAATTTTCTGCAGGCACAATGTGATATCAATATCACATAGCTCCAGTTCAGCATACACTGTCCTGTTTCGGCACAGAAAATTCCATTCTTAAGGTAAACTGCTGGTCACACCTAATGCTCATTGTTTAGACTTTGCCCTTAAAGGGGTATGCCTAAAACATACCATGCTGGTGTTCAGTTATACAATATACATCTTAATTCTACAATCGCAATGGTTTTTGAAGTCCATTACATGAACTTATGCACAAATATTAATTAATATAATATATCATTGAATAAATGTACATATATACAACCAGGGCTGTATCTTGCCCTAGGCCTAGGGTGGCATAAAAATACGCCCCTAGCTGCCCGAAGAATTGAGCGCGCCCACAAAAAGTTATTTTATTTTTTGAACATTTTTGAGCAGGTTGGCCTGGGTAAGGAGTGGGTAAGGGGGTGAAACTAATGACCACTAGGAAGGAAGCTGGCAAGCTGGGAACAAAGTTGGCACTGGGAAGCTGTTTGGGGATAGACATGGCACTGGGAGGTCATTTAGGGGCAAAGAAGGCACTGATAAGCTGTTTGTAGACAAAGATGGCACTGACAGTTGTCAAGCTGTTCGGAGGCAGACATGGCACATACTGGATTAAGATAAACTATGTATGTTTACATATGGACAAGAACTGAGCTCCAGGCACCTGCAGGGAGGTTGCAGCTCAATCTTTAGGGGAAACTTAATTTCGAGTGACTCTGCCCCTTTTTGGGTCCGCCCCTGTAGAACGATCATGAACCATGGCCATGGCCTGTATTTTTTTAAGAAAAGATGGATTAAGAAAGGTGGTGGGACCAAAAGCAGAGGGGTTGGGTCATAAGCAGGAAGAGAGAACAAAGCAAGAATTTAGGGCATGTCCAGTGAATAAAATTCAAAAACACCTATCTAAGGCATATATTGGGTATTCCATCACTCTATATGGCCATATATTGCTTAGCCCACCATACAGGAAGAGGTATGGCGTGGGCTTAAAGGGCTGGGGGCAATTTAAGGTTAAGGGACGCATGAGTTTAGAAAACCTCAGCCAGGTTCTTTATAGAGGCATTCAGTAACACAAAAAAAGCCGTTTGATATCTCCTAGGATCATTTCAAACTGCGACCTGTTGAAAATGTAAAAATAGTTAAAATTAAATCAAAAGAACATTTTAAAATAAAAAAGACTCCAGTGATGTCACCATGACATCATAAGGGGAATTTTCAGTCCAAAGAAAATATGTCCAAAAATGTAAAAAGAATAAAATAAATTATTTTGTGAGCAAGTCCTAAATTTGGCGCTGTATCTTCCCAGAAATCCTGGCATGAAAATAGTTAAAATACCAGCATTTGAAATACTCTTGGGTGTCTTGTTTTCAAAAATATATGGTTTGATGGGGGTAAATTGAATTGGCTGGTTTCAGAGATGTCACAAATAGGCACAAAGTGACCAGATGTAAATTTTTGGTGCACCTCACAAATATAACCTTTTATCCCCAAAACAACCAACTTACTTGCAAGCTTACAATGTTTTATAACAGTTATAATAAAAAAAAAGATTCTGGGTATGTTAGTGTGCGTATATTGGTATGTTGGTGATTTTGTGTGTGTCTGGGTATGTTGGTATGTTTTTGTGTATGAGTATGTTAGTGGATGTGTGCGTCTGGGTATGTTAGTGTGTGTGTCTCAATATGTTGGAGTGTGTGTTTGGGTATGTTAGTGTATGTATGTGTGTGTCTCTGTGTCTGGTTAGTTAGTGTAAGTATGTGTCTAAGGATGTTTGTGTGTATGTGTCTGGATATGTTAGTGCATGTGTGTGTTTAAGTATGTTAATGTGAGTATGTGTTTGTCTGGGTTTGTTACTATGTCCGGTTTAGTTAGTGTCTGTGTCATGTGTGTAAGTGTGTCTGGTTGTGTTAGTGTCAGTGTGTGGTTTTGTTTGTGTCTGGATGTGCATGTTGATGTCTGGATGTATGTTAGTGAGTGCCTCGACATGTTAGTGTGAATGTATGGATGAGTGTTTGTGTGAGTACCTGGGTTTGTTAGTATGTCTTGTGTGCATGTGTGTGTTAGTATGTCTGGTTGTGGTGGTGTGAGTGTCTGGTTGTGGTGGTGTTTGTGTGCTAGTGTGGTTGTCTGAGCATGTTAGTGTCTGTGCATGTATGTTAGCAGGGGAGGGCTGGCAGCCTAAGGCCTGGGGGGGCAAGTCTAGTCAAGTGGCCTGTTGCACCACCGAATCAGCCCACCATCCATGCCCTTTTTCTCCTGATTTTCTAACGCATATTGATGTAATGTGATGGGACAGGAAGTAATCAGATCTAAATAGAGTAAATAACACAAAACCTTTACTTTTCCTCTCACTGATTTCTGGGCCTTAAAAGTTTTGTCCTACAAATTCAGGAGGGCGTTTTATCTCTGGGTAACTAAAAATTAAATTTGTTAAATTTATTCCTACAGAAAATAAAGTGCCAGGAAACAGATGACCAAATACACACACCAGTATAGGCTCTGCCACACTGACCCCCAAACACAGACACCAGGACAGGCTCTGCCACACCAACACCCAAACACACATACCAGAAACAGGCTCTGCCACACAACACAAAACACAAACCAGGACAGTCTCTGCCACACCAACACCCAAACACACATACCAGAACAGGCTCTGCCATATCGACACACCAAACACACACCAGGACAGGCTATGCCACACAGACAGCCCAACACACACACCAGGCAGACTTGCCACACTGACAGCCCAACACACACACCAGGCAGGCTCTGCCACACCGACACCCAAACACACATGCTGTGCAGGCTCTTGCCACGCACCGACACCCAAACACACAACACACAGTACAGGCTCTTCAACACTGGCACACCAAACACACAGGACACCCAAACACACACACCAGGACAGGCTCTGCCATACTGACACATAAACACACACACCAGGACAGGCTCTGCCACACGGACACCCGCATCAGTATGGGTTAATCTACACAAAGCATTTTGTTTCCAGTGTGCTTCCCCCCTTGTGTATTGATGCCCCAGCCAGGCCTGCCCTTTGGTTTTAATATATTCCCCCCACACCCTTGCCCCATGTGCATTTGTGCCCCCTGCCAGCCCCCTTTGTGCATTTATGCCCCAACATCCTTGTGTATTGATTTGTGTGATGCCCTAACCACCCTGTTGTGTACTTATGTCCCCCAGCCACCCCCTTTTGTATTTAATTGTTGTCCCAAGGCAGCCCCCTTTTGGATATGGGTCCCCTTCCACCTATCAACCCAACTATTTTTTACATTTTTTTAAATACTTTTTGCTGCCTTCCTTCCCTGCAGACCACTCTCTTCCAATGTGCTCTTCTCCCTGTCACAAGCACCTGTTCCATGTGTGCCCGCCTTCTTGAGTGTCTTCAAAGGGAGCGGGATGAAGAGCCTCACCGAGGCACTGGGTGGCATGGTGCAGGCACGTCGACCACTTAATGAAACTCACAGCCGCATCGGCTGCAATGGCATCTCAGTGTGCCGGCCCACGGACCGGTCCGGCCCACTGCGGGTGCTGCGGGCTTTTAGAGAGAGCCCTGGCACGGCCGAATCGGCTACTTGGCCGTTCAGTGGGGGGCAACTGTGTGTTAGTATAAGTGACTGGTTCATTTTATTTTACTCATTACTTTTTCTAATCATGCATAGTGTTTTTTGCTTATAAAAATTACCGTTTGCCCATTCTACTACACTCACAATGGTGCTTTCTTGGACAGGTGAGAAGTATGAACTAGTCAGAGTGCTGGGGCGCTGGAGCGATTGCTCCATGTGCTCTGCTGTGAATCCAGCCCTGCAAGGAAGGCAGTCTCTCTTGTGTCTCTAAAATAGACACACTGGTGCAGGAAATATGACTTCTTCAAGCTTCAGACAGCTGCCGATGGAACAAACCACTTAAAGCAGAGGTGTGGATATGGATTTTTTTTCTTCACTTATACCTAACATCCCCTGCAGCCTCTCTGTCTCTAATCCCATTCTTTTACACAGGGGTGTGTAAACAATTAATTGCATCAAGGCGGCCTTCCTTTTGATGGATTCATTTGATTTCTGTGACAATGAAAAAACAGTATATCTATCAGAAGTTATGTTGGGATTTAGCAGTCATTCAATGCTTGCCATCCCATTTGCACATATTGAGCACGTTGGCACATTTCATATCACCATCTTCTACTTGATCTTTTCCTATTCAATCTAAACAAATGCCCAGCACAATTTTAGCTGTAGCTGATTTCAGCCTTACGAATGAATCAGCGCCTGAGATCTTGAGCTTTCCTGAATGCCTGTTCTTGGCTACCAACTTCATTCCTTCCCTTTGTAAACCCCCCAAACTCGCGCCCCCACCTCTTGTGTCTCCTCATGTTCCTTCCCTCCTCTTACGCAAATCTGAACAGAAATTAAAGCCTTCCAACAATCAAGCTCTGGCGTTGCTGGGGTGGCATCTCACGTCGATAGCTGTGAGCATGACAACCGATAAAAGAAATGCAGCTAAATCTGACTCACTAGTGCGTGCATGTTGCTTTTTATATACGCAGGGAGGCTTTAAAAATAAATCCGAACCAAAGTGCTCGTTGATGGAGTGCACTGTTTGCGGGGGAAGATTCATTGTTGTCTCTGGCAAAGTTTTTTGTACATATATTTATGGTAAGGTTTACTTCCTGTGTGCTTTACTTTTTACTGCAGAGGCAAGTAACCAGCTATTGACTGGTGCTTCTCACAAATTAAATCTTGATACTATATTTATATAGATAGCAAATGAATAGCAATACATTCAAAGAAGACTATAGTCTAATTATTTAGCATGAAGGTAGGTATGCATAACCAACCCGCATTTTTACTATGTGCAGCCCAATTTTATAGACATCTAGGAGATAAGTAGAGACACCAGTAGAGTTCCAAATTCCGTAACGCCTACATTGTACCAGATAGGGGTCATCGAAAACCAGTATCTTACAGAATTGTGTTTAACAAGCCCTGGGACTCCTATGTGCACAACCTCACACATTCCAAAATGTGACCGCAACTCAGCATCCTCCTCCCCGCTACAGTAGGCTGCACGGTTCTGCTACTGCTTTTCAGCAGGTGATGATGTATAGGCCAGAATATCCAAAATGGCACTGAGCCCCCATATCTTGGGGCCTCTGGTTTCATAATGGATAACCCTCTGGTAGGATAGAGTCTTTAGAGGCAAAGGACATGCACATGTAACCAGAGCAGTGATAGACAATCACAAATAAATACATAAATACCAAAGGAGAAAAGATGTTTTAGTCTATTTGGCTCTGGATAACACTTCTCCTGGTTTGATAAGCCAGGTTGCTAAGAACTGCACATGGTTAAAATACAAAGATTTTACAATTCATAAAATAAAAACTTACTATATGGACTATACTATATGTAAAAGATTTACCAATATGGTGAACATCACATATTACAATACTAATAATTGCCTAAATTTGAAAAAACAATATAGTATCACACGCTTTGCTCAATATGTGGTTAGGCATTACATGCTCTTTGCTGACATCCAGAGGTCTTTGGATGTACTGAATACATATTCTGGAAAAAATGCGAAATGACTAAAACAATATGTTTTTGTTTGAAGTAGTTATTCGTAAAATAGAATACATACATGTGTATATAACATAGTATTACTTTTTTACAACCTTTAATTTCTGGTTGAAAATGATGCATGGAACTACTGTGCCTGATAACTGCCATGGAGGTCAGATATCCTTCACATTCCATTATTAAAATATTTGCTAACACCTATTTGTGAGCTAAAAGTTTTTAAGAATTGTATTGCAACAATCCTATCATTGTTGTTCTTATTAAATGCCATCAGATGGTGTACAATGGTTCTGTTTAAGAAGAGTCACTGTAAGCTGTGTATATCTGCACAGAATTTTAATGGTTGTTGGTTGTTTCCCAAGTGAAATGTGCCACAGAAAGAGCACAGTGTTTGCAGGCACACAAGATGTCAACGCCAAAATGGACCTGAAATACTTCCCTTTATGTCGATTCCAAAATATAATTTATTCCCCATTTGCCAATTAATCTAATATACTGAAAAAATAATTTTAAAATAGTAAAATATGGTGAATAGATGTCTTACAGTCTTAACATTTACGATAATGTCAAAAAACTCACACTTAGTGATCAGAGCAGCCTAAATGATTGCCCATAGCCCGTATAACCTACTGCATATAGCCCCCATAAAAGAAACAGCAAGTAATATATCAATATTTGGCGGCTCTATTCTATACATTAAGATTAAAGAAACAAGAATGTTGAGTGGTCTGTATTTCTTCAGATGCATAAGGAATATCAAGCAGGCTTTGGCCCCCTATGGGTTACCCAAACAATGGATAGTCCAGTATTCCTAGATAAAACCATATGAGAACAATTCAGCCTATCTAGTCTACTCTATTTTTTCTGATGTAGCAAAAAAGACCTTAATTAGTCTTTGGCATAGCTGGGAACATGCTCCCTCTTAGGGTTGCGTGTGGGATGGTCCACTGACATCAGGAGGTGGTCCCACTGACTTCAGTGAGTGGTCTGTTATGTTGGTGGGTGGTCTGCTGTCATCATTAGGTGGTCCACTGTGTCACGACCCCAGGTCCCGGCAGTCTCTGATGACGGCGGTAGGGTGTCTGTCCGGCTACATAGAAGACTGGAGGATCAGTCTGGGGGTCTTCCTGCCACTCAGCCACGGGAAGCCCACTGGTGCAGAGACCCCCAGAGTCAAATACTTACCCGCTCCCAGCTCGCCGGTGGTCCTCGCAGGAAAAAGGAAGGGGGAGCAGCTATGCCGGCCGTCTGGAGCTACAGCCGTGACATGGATCAGGGAGCAGGGCTGAAGCTGGCGCCTGATTTAAAAACCCGGAAATGCTCAGCCCTGATGCCCTGTTGTGGTCCTTTCTGCGTTTGTATGCTGTAGATCTGCTTCTCGGATATTTTGACCCTTTGCCTGCCTGACGTCTCCCTGGATTTTGATTTTGTCCTTTTGCTCGATCTGATTGATTACCGGTTTGGCTTGTACTGACTACCCGCTCTGTATCTGAACCCCGGCTTGTACGACTACCTGCTTTTTTTACCGACCTGGCTATCCTGACTATATCTTGACGTTGAACCTTAAAGCAGATGGGTTATAGCTACAGAAGACCACACTGGGTGCCATTCCTAAGCTAAGAACAGGAAACTAAGGCTACAATTTGCACAGGCTCACCAAAATTGGACAATGGAAGACTGGAAGAATGTTGCCTGGTCTGATGAGTCTCAATTCCAGCTGCGACATTCAGAAGGCAGGGTCAGAATTTAGCGTAATCAACATGAAAGCATGGATCCATCCTGTCTTGTATCAACGGTTCAGGCTGCTGGTGGTGGTGTAATGGTGGGGGGGGGCATTTTCTTGGCACACTTTGGGCCCCTTAGTACCAATTGAGCATTGTTTAAATGCAACAGCCTACCTGAGTATTGTTGCTGACCAGGTCCATTCCTTTATGATCACAG
>VKOC01018964.1:0-14374 GCA_009364415.1 Spea multiplicata | reverse complement strand
TGGCCTTAATAGTTTATTTGAAATTGTTATAAATAGGAAAAAATAGTGTTACCATATGACCAAATTAAGATGCTTCCCCAATGTTCTAATAAACCCATTAAAGAATGAAGGGACAAAACAAGTAGGAAACATTCCTCTCTCAGGTTTAGCCTGTTAATGTCCATATATAGTGATATAATGTCCTGGAAAGTCACTGCCTTTCAGACGCTGACAGTTTACTGTGCATTACTATGCATGCAAAATTAGGGCAAAGCTTGTGCAATCAACAAGCTTTGCCCTCATTTTGCATGCATAGTAGGCTTTCTTGATAGTTTTTTTCAATAAAGAAAACATTAAGTTGCAAAAGTTAATACTTAAAAAAAGTCATGCAAAATGATTGGCTTTAGAACACTACATTAGTCTTGTGGGCAGTACTGACAGCTCTGTCTTATCTTCTATTTAGAGATTCCCTGACCTGGTAGAAGAATGTGCTCTCTGGCAGAACCTTGAATGTGCCCTTGTGGCAATCCCATCAGTGATTGTGCTGCTCTGGGTTGTGATGTCAGCTTTAGAGATGTACACATCTTCTCTGTTGAATTCTAAAAGGCAAGAATCTGCAACCATACAGCAGTCTTCACCAGAAATGAAATGCAAAAGTGGATACCAGCCACCAAAGCCGCTATTTCCATTGAGCCATGACCTGGCTCACAACATCAAGCAGGTCCAAGCTAAAAAAATGGAAGAAGCCATCAAGCAGGTCCAAGCTAAAAAAATGGAAGAAGCCACTGAGAAATTTCTCCTGAAAATACACAGTGAAAACTTACGCGAAAACAAGAAACGCAAAGTAAGCTTCAGCAATGCTGTGACTGTGTATCATATACCCCAGGACCCCTGAAGACATCTCATTTCTGAGCAGCAAGTTTAAATCAACATTAAGATTCATCTTTCAGAAGCTCCTTTGCTTCTTTCTGTGCTGCAGAGCTTGCCAACAGCAGGAGCCACCAAGGTCCAGGATAGCCGTGATACCACTTTCCAATGGAGAGTAACCACCTAAAGGGAAGCCTACACCCTCTTCTCAATAGACTTCGTTATTTCTCCTTCCCTTCTAAAAATTCCTAAAATTTGCAAATAAAAACCATACAATCGAAATGGTTTATTGAATGTAGTTTAATATAATTCAATAAAAAAAAAACAAAAAAAAAACTAATGTCTGCCTGTATATCCTACTTTAATATTGGTTTGGATTTTATTAAGGGAGGTTGATCTTCTCGTATCTTATGCTAAAACTTAATTATTGTCCAATAAAATCAAACAAACTACCATTAAAATAGTTTACTGTCCCTGCAAAGATGAATGCATAAGTATATCATGCTTTTTTAATGCAATCAATTGAGGCTGAATTAATAGTCTCTTTTAAAGGGGCCATTCAGCAGCAACACTTTGTCAAAGTTTGTGGTAGCAATGTATTTTATAGTAACATAGTTACATAGGTTGAAAAAAGACATGCGCCCACCAGGTTCAGCCTTTCCCATGTGTGTTAATAGCTGTTGATCCAAAAGAAGGCAAAAGAAAATCCAGTTTGTAGCTCTTTCCAATTTTGTAACCAACAAGAGAAAAAATCCTTCTTGACCCCAGAATGGCAGTCAGATCTCTCCTTGGATCAAGAAGCTGTTTCCCAATGTAAAAATTATATCCCTGAATATTATGTTTTTGCAAGTATTAATCCAGTTGCTGTTAAATGTCTGTACAGACTCTGATAAAACTACCTCTGCAGGCAGAGAATCTCCTCTCCTCCAGCCTAAAAGCGTGACCACGTGTCCTACGCATAGTCCTGTTTACGGATAGGTTTCCAGACAATGGTTTGTATTGGCCCCAAATATATTTATATAATGCTATCACATCCCCTCTGAGGTGCCGTTTTTCTAAACTAAACAGATTTAAGTGTGTTGACCTTTCTTCATAACTAAAGTGTTCCATTAATTTTATTAATTTTGTAGCCCACCTCTGCACCCTTTCCAGTACTATTACATCCTTCTTTAGAATAGGTGGCCAAAATTGCACATCATGTTCAAGCTGTGATTTATAAAGAGGCAAAATTATATCACCTTATTGGCCTTAGCAACTGCACATTGTTGCCTAGTTTGTTGTCTATAACAATTCCCAAATCCTTCTCATTTGTTGTTTTCCCTAATTCATTACCATTTAGGGTGTAAGTTGCTTGTGCATTCCTTACCCCAAAGTGCATAACTTTGCATTTATCTACATAAAATTTCTCCAAAAATGCGCACCAACTGAGGCCATTTAGACCCTAAACAACTGAACAACCCTATGCATGGGTGGTATCACTGTACTCAGGACATGTTGCTGAACACATATTGATGTGTTGTTTGGCAGTGACACATACCAGGAGCTGTAAATTTATACCTGAAGCACAACGAGTGTACTTAACTTTTTTTATAAGTTGTTTTCATGGTTCATGGTTCTGTTTCCTGTGTTTTTGTGGATGTACTAATGTTATGCTTATTGCGGATCTCCTCCTGCTTATTGGAAACGCATGTCTGATACACTATTTAAATGCACTTCCCTCAATGTGAGGGGCTTAAATAAACCACAACAGAGGTCCCGCTTGATGTATGTATTACACTCTTTTAGGACCAAGATTGCCTTCTTGCAGGAGACACATTTCATACGCTCTAAGGAATTTAACTTCCGCGATCGCTATTTCCAGTCGGTTTTTTTCTCTAGCTCCCCACAGTCCAAGACGAAGGGTGTGGCCATACTGTTAGATAAATCTCTCCCGTTCCGGCTTCTTGACGTCTGGAGGGATGAGGAAGGTAGAGGTTTAATGGTCAAGGGCTTTCTGGGGTTGCATAAAATCTCGCTAGCCACTGTTTATGCTCCTAATAAGGACCAGGTTCCCTTCCTTGTTCCTTTCTAAATTAGCGGATTTCCAGGAGGGCTTAACTATCTTTGGGGGAGATCTTAATATGGTCCTGGACCCTAGGCTTGACTGCTCTGTGGGGACTTCCCATCTTCCATTCGTTAAAATTAAGCGGGTCAAGCGGCAGCTGCTCCTGAACCAGTTGGTTGATGCTTGGCGGGTTCTCCACCCCTCCACGCTTGACTACACTTTTTTCTCCTCTCCCCACAATCGATATACCCGTATTGATGCATTGTTCCTTCCCCACCATCATCTCTCCTACCTCTATTCGGCGGAACTTGGTTCTCAAACTACTAGTGATCACGCCCCGGTTCATATTACATTGCGTCTTCCCCTGCTTCCTCCTAGGGCATGGTGCTGGCGCCTAAATTAAAATCTGATTGACACCCCTACGTTTATCCCTGACCTCACATCGAACCTCCAACACTTTTTTGAGGAGAACGTGCTTCCGGATGCCCCTATCTCGATGGTCTGGGAGGCCCATAAGGCTGTCATTAGGGGTCACCTTATTAAGTTGGGCTCCCGGCTCAAGAGACTTGCTCAGGAAGAGATCTCCTCTTTGTCGCGCCGTATAACGGAACTTGAGCTTAAACACAAGCTTTCGTTGTCTGCTGAGGTCCTGGAGCAGCTTCAGGCGCTGAGAGCTCAACTTCCGACTCACCTGGATTCTAAAACGCGGCGGAATTTCCTGCTTGCTAGGAAACATTTTTATGAGCTTGGCGATAAGCCTGGGAAACTCCTTGCGCGTGCCCTGCGTGCTAAGAGGGTGGCCACGTATATCCCCAAGGTTAGGGACTCTAGGGGTGCCCTTCACCACACGCCTAAAGATATCGCCGCGTGCTTTGTGGATTATTACCGTGAGCTGTATAATATTTCCCCGGGACCTGAACCCGATGCGACTGCTGCTTCGCTCATGGATACCTACTTGGCTCGACACCTCTGCAAGCGCATCACTGATGTACAGAGGGAGGACATTAACTCTCCCATTAGTTTGGAGGAGATAGAAGAGGCCCTTAAGTCTTTCCCTCAGGGGAAAAGTCCGGGGCCGGACGGTTTTACCCCCTTATATTACAGGAAATTCTTCTCGGTATTGGGTCCACACATGGTCACTCTCTTCAACTCGCTGGCTGTTGGAGGTCGACTAGACCCTCACTCCAATGTGGCGCATATTACAGTGATACCCAAGCCTGGCAAGGACTCGGAACTGTGCGGCAGCAACCGCCCGATCTCACTAATCAACACTGATCTCAAGGTCCTTGCTAAGGTCTTGGCTCTCAGGCTTTCTCCACTTATTCCGGGTCTGATACATAGTGATCAGGTGGGCTTTGTCCCCGGGCGGGAAGCCAGAGACAACACCATCAAGGTGCTTGATCTCTTAGCAGTAGCTCAGTCACGGCGTACCCCTTTCCTCCTGGTCTCCTTCGATGCAGAGAAGGCCTTCGACAGAGTCTCGTGGGCCTTTCTGTTTCGGGTGTTGGAGAGGTTGGGGCTCGGTTCTCGCTTTCTCCATCAGGTGCGGGCCTTATATACCTTGCCTTCGGCCTGTGTGAGGGTTAGTGGTGTTCTTTCGGAACGCTTTCTGCTGGCGAACTTACTGTTTATCCTTATGCTAGAGCCCCTAGCCAATGCCCTGCGTTCCAATCGTGCTAAAGCTGGCCTCTCGGTAGCTGGGGTTGAATATAAGCTTTCAATATACGCGGATGATATGCTTTGTATGCTCTCCGATCCCCTGAAGTCCCTCACGCATGTCATGACTGAACTCCAGCGGTTCCACGCGGTTTCCCAGTACTAAATAAATATTCAGAAGTCGGAAATTCTGGGGTCCCATATACCTCATTCCCTGAAGGCCGCTATTCAATCACGTTTCCCTTTTAGATGGGTGGATGAGTCCCTGACTTACCTTGGTGTCCGTATTCCAGCGGACCTCTCCTCCGTGGTACGGGTTAATTTTGACCCTCTTCTGTCATCGGTTATCACTGATTTACGTCGCTGGTCTTTCCCACATATCTCTTGGGGTTTTTGTACTTGGTTGAAACCTCCCCGTTTACCTCCCCAGGTCGTATTTCAAGGCTTGGCGCAGGGCTTTCACTAAGTATGTTTGGTCAGGACGCCCCCCTAGATTGGCTTTTAATTACCTGGTCCGCCCGAAGGACCGTGGCGGCCTGGGCCTCCCAGACATCGAGGGGTATTGGATAGCCTCCCATGCTCGTAGGGTGGTGGAATGGATGGCGGGTCCGTCTAAACAGTGGGTGTGCATTGAGGATTCCTCCTTTGTGGCCAAGATCGCGGCCGTCCCCTGGCTGGCAGATCAGCACCGCCGTCCGACTATACCCAATCACCCGACGCTGTTGCCCACCTTGCGTGTCCTTCGGACGCATTTGACATTTGTCTGGGTTGGCTGCAGTCCCCGAGTCCCCTTTCTCCTATCTCCTCTAACCCAGCCTTCACTCCGGGTATGGGTGGCGGTGTCATTCGACACTTCTTGCCTGCTGGGGCGAGGGTACTGCGACTCCATCATCTGTTTTCTAACAATGCGTTACGGTCAGTTTCCACCCTGACGCAGATCACCCCGGTGCCATTTCACCTGCACTTTCTTCTCCATCAAATTAAGCATTTTCTCATGACATTTTCTCCGGCCTTTGACCCTACCACTCCTTACTCCCCTTTTGAGATTATATGTGATGATACGGGTCGCCTTATTTTTTTAGCCTTTGGGAGAGGGACTTGAGTCTCTCATTGGATGATGCTGATTGGGACAAGATTGCCCTTCTCACCCACAAGGGGGCTATCTCCTCCAGGCTTCAGGAGTCCTCCTACAAATTGCTTTCTAGGTGGTATCGGGTGCCTGCAGAACTCCATCACTTTTTGCCCCACGTCCCGCCATGCTGTTGGAGGTGTGGTTCTGGTGTGGCACTTATCTCCATATTTGGTGGGACTGTCCCTTGATCAAGCCTCTTTGGCTTGCTGTCGCGGCAGTGATTCGAGAGGTCGCGGACCCTGATTTCCACCTCACCCCTGGGGGTGCTATCCTCCACCACTCGCAGTCTAGCCTGGGGTCCTACAAACGCTCCTTGACTATTCAGCTCCTTAATGCCGCTAGGGCTACCATCCCTAGGTTTTGGAAACAGCCTGTCCCTCCCCCACTCGCCGCCTGGGTGCAACAAGTTAATTTTCTCTGTCAGATGGAGGATTTAGTGTCGTCCTCTAGGGGTTTGGGATATAAGAATGGCCTGAAGTGGTTGCCGTGGAGGGAGTTCCTTCAGTCGCCTGCCTTTCAGAGGGTTCTGCCCGGTCTTCCAGGTTCTCCGCCGGTCCTAGATCCCCTTTGACCTCTCTCAGGGCCCTATGCTGTTTGACCTGTATGGTCTTCTGCCTTTACCTGTATTTCATATGATATTGTGTTTCTCTGCAGCATGTTATACTCTTTATTTCTCTGACATTGCATCCACTTATTTCCTGTCTCTCTTTTTTTTTTTAAATAAATAAATTAAATTTTAATTAAATAAATATAATAAAGTAAATAAGAAATATAACTTTAAAATCAAATATAATAAAATGAATTAAACCCCTAATTATTTTTAACACCCATTACAATTAAAATTAAGTTATTATTTAGACATAATACATCTTTAACCAAACCAGTGCACTGCTACTACTCTTAAAAATAACCGTACATTAACCCTAAGCTTTTTTTAGTTCCCACATTTTTCCATCCGCATACCTACCAACAGACTCAACTTTTTCAGGGACAGTCCTGATTTTTTCCAGTCCTGTCCCGTAAAAGTTGGGTTGTTGGAAAGTATGTCATTGTAAATAGGTAGCAAATGTTAGGCATGTATTTAAAAGTGGTCTTAAATCGATTTAAAAATGTAAAATCCCTATTCTTTTATTAAACATCCATGGATGTGTGTGTATGATAAATAAATAAGCCCCATTTCTTCCAGGCCAAGTTCCTCGGAGCGTTTGTCTAGGTCTCAGACAAGACAACTGCTCGGAGGAACTTGGCCCTCAGTGTAGGGCAATGTGTTTGTATGTATGTATTGTACACCTCGGAGAGCACCATGAAGGTACGTGTGTGCGACTGTATTGGTAGTTTCGGCAGGGGGATCGCCTGCTAGTCAACCGGGAGAAAACGAAGCAAAAACGAACACGCAGAATGCCCACAAATATTCGCCCCAAGAGAAGACAGGAACTGGCGAATATTTGCGGAATATGAACATTCTTTTGTTTTTCCGAAGACAAGCACAAAGACGAACACGAAGAGCCTCCTGGTGCCCATGTCTAATTTAGACCCTAAACAACTGAACTACCCTATGCATGGGTGGTATCACTGTACTAAGGACATGTTGCTGAACACATATTGATGTGTCGTTTGGCAGTGACACATACCAGGAGCTGTAAAGTTATACCTGAAGCACAACAAGTGTACTTAACTTTTTTTTATAAGTGTTTTCATGAGCTTTTTTTAGTAAAAAAAAAAAAATACTTTGCAAATAATACGTTTTACATTTTACATTACAGACAGAGCTATTTTTTTTGTACCTTTTGTGACAATGGTTGTTTTTATGGTGTTTGTGTTTAACTGTAATTTTTTATTATACTAATTTTCAATCTCATTTACTGTACCCACAGACATCAGCGGGAAAGCCCCCGACATCAGCAGAACCGCCTACCAACCTCACTGACGTCAGCGGGGAGTCCTGGCCGCATCCCACAAGGGAAGGCTCCGGGTAGCCGGAGCTCAGAAGTTCCCTGGTACTCTAAACAGTATGCCCAAATGTTGGTTGACAGGCTTTAAATAATCAAAACCTAATATCATTATAAATAGTCAAATATTCGTCTTCAGCGGAAAAAACGAATGAGCCAAACAGTATCAGAGATGAGGTGAGTAATGTAAAAATAGCTTGGCTTACATAAGTAAGTGAGAAGCTGGAAACAAAGGTCAATGTATTGGCTCATAAGAATCGTGAATCTGGTACAAGGCACTCAGTCGTGTATGTCGAGTCCCAAAACTGAAATGCAATGACAGCAGTGAAATGGAAGTCCTAACACATGATCAATTAGATTTCAATTGTGAAGCGTGAACATTATTCACAGTTTATTTAAAACAGTTTATCAGCACTAGTGTTTTCCTACGTATTTGATGGGAGGAAATTTGGTCAAGAACTCTGGCATTGCAGCCTCAATTCCCAGGCTGGTCTTCAATTTGTAAGACTAAAAAATACCGTATTTGCTCAATTATAAGACAAATGATTGGGGAGACTATATTTTTCAGAGCCTTTGCTGATAAGTTCGAAATGTTCAAGGATATGAATTTTAAGCTGTCTTTTTGTTTGTCTCACGTATTGCAATCCGCAAACACACTGTATAAGGTAAATTACATGTGTTGTGTTACAACTGATAAAACTCATAATCTTGTAGAGCTTCCCACTAGTAAACTCTATATGTTTTCCTCGGTTGGTTTTGACACGCCTAGCAGCATCCGCATATGTGAAATCCTTGGCTCTTGTTTGTAGGCCAACTAACACCATTACTAAGGGGAATCTCTTTTACAGTACTAGGTGCTAGTTCCGGCTTTAAGTTTGGAGTTTTTTGCGGAAGAATTGGACCTTAAATTTCACCCCTTTAACTGTGTGCTGAAGTTTACTTACTTTGCAGTTTTCGATAGCAGCTTGAGTGTCTGCTTTTTTCTCTAGCAGCCAGTTTGTTTTACCACTTTGTAACACAGGTGTATATAGTAACACAATAGCGAGTTTGTTTCAATCATTTTATAACACTGGTGTACATAGTCAATATTGGAGACCGTAACCGGGTAGCTCGTCCTTTCCTTTTCTTCTATGATGGAGCACCAGAATGTCATGTCAGCACTCGGTCATAGATGCCCCAGAGGAAGTGTTGGCAGTAACTGAAGTTTCCAGAGGGGAGGATCCAGGTCCCCTGCAGCGCTGTGGGGGATCTCGTTCGTAGTCTTATAGTCAAACCTCCATTTGAGGTCTGATTATAAGATGACCTTGTATATAAGACGAGTGGTATTTTTCCAAGCATTTTCTCTAAATTAAAGATTGTCTTATATTCGAGCAAATAATCGATGACAAGGATTACACTGATTGAGACCCTTTATAAATTAATTAATAACTGGTATATGGTTCCCTCTAAATCAGTTAACTTCTCCCACGCTGAGAATAACATATGTTTGAGATATAAAGACAAAGAGGGAACCTATTTACATATGTGGTGGGAATGTTTTAAGGTTGCTCTACTATGGAAGATGGTAATCGAACTAATAAAAAATCTAAAATCTGTCGATAGATCTTAAGCCAGAAATATGTATTTTACATTTAAAGCGGCAAAATATGAGTAAACAATAGAGCTTAATAACCATGCATAATCTTATTGCTGCAAAAATAATCATACAAGACAATGGAAGTGTGATTCAGGTTTTATATGGCCACAATTAAAATATCAGCTCCTTTTGCAAACGAAAATGGAAAGTGGCGTAAGTAAAATTAATAAAGTGTGATCAAATATATAACAAATAAGTAGACACGATCTGTCCATTGGCAATGTTAAGGGGAATCAGAGGCCCCTGCGGAGTCATAATCGGTTGGCTGTGTTTTAACGGTTGCTTTTCAAATTTTTCTTCAGGGTACTGAAGATTTTATTGTACTTTGGTATCATGTAACCCCTGGAATTAGTATATACCTATATGTCTTTTTTGTAATTGTCTGCAAAAAAAAAAATTAAAATGGAGAAACAAAAAAAGAAATCCCATGTTTGTGAACTGTAATGCGCATATTTAACTTTTGAACCTGCAGTGCCAACAAAACATGCCATACCCATGCATGGGGTACTCCTGTCTGTGCTTGGGGTGGTTTTGAATACAAATCACAAGTTGTTTCAGTCATTTCACATGCCCAGGGAAATGAATCTACTGTGTATATATATATATATATAGGTTTGTTAAACATGTAAAAAAATACTGTAATGTTTAGAACAGGTTGGCAATAAAATTGTCAAATAAAAAGTGTTAAAATTCCCATAGTAAAATACTTTGGGATGTCAACTTTCAAAAAGACATATACTTTAGTTTAGCAGTTTTTGTAAAGCCCTGCTGCCTAAATAAGCACAGGGCAGCATAGGAGGTAGGGTTCAACCAGAGGTCAGCAATAGAGTTCAATGTAAAGTTAAAAAGTTCATGAGTGCTTCCTTAAAAAACAAATTCTGCTTGCTTATATAACTGCTAAATGCTAGGTGTGCTCGCACTGTTAAGTGATTTGCCGCGCAAAAAGGCGGGAATTAGCACTATAAATAGAAGGGGCAGAAGGGGTTCTAGTCATGCTGCAAGGCGAACTGCTGGCCGATTTTACGTACCTTTTAAAGCGGGTGAATCTGTGGCTGTGCAGGACAGCTGCTGGCGAAATGGAACTGCTGCTTGAGAAGCTGCCGCCACCACCCCCCACAATAAGGAATGCAAAAAAAAAAAAAGTTTATATTTGTTATGTATTTTTATTCGGATTAAAGTTATCCTCTATAAAGGGGTTGAACTGGTCAAGTGGTGGTTAGCCCTACTTGTGCTAAAAAAAAATAATATATATGTGTGGGGGTGCACTAAATGAGTTAGTGGTCAATCACAGTTAAAAGAAGACATGCTAAAATACCCCCAGTCCTGAAGGGGTTAATAGTGCCAGAATTTTTAATGTCAATATCCGAAAAGATTTTGAATCATATGTTTAATAAGCCTTCCTAGCAATAACAATATTATGTCGGCATAAAAGTGAACCAAGGTAAAATGTCCACTGGTGATTGGCAAATGAATCATCCTAGAAATAATGTGCATTTTTGGGGGGTGTATTTACATTTTTATTCAATTTGCCGATGAAAATACTGAATAAGACATAGCATAGAAATATGTGGAGTTTCAATGAATTAGCTTTACATGTTGCTCCATGAAAATGTATATATAGTTATACAATAAGGCTTACAGTACCCAAAGTCAAAAGAAAGCAAAAAGAAGAGAGAGGATGGGATAGAAAGCTTACAGTACGACCTGTGGTGTGACTACAGGGTGAAGGGCGCGGCCCTTTAAGGCAGGCTAGTCTTCATTTTCTATGACATCATTCCTTTGTGACGCAGGTGTCACTTTGCAACATAATGATGAACTGGTGTCTCTCAAAATCACTTCTAAGTGAAAGCAATGACAATGCAGGTCACTTCGATAATTTTCTTTGTAAACCTTTTCTGTCTGAGTCAAGAACCTTTTGTGATGGTAAGTAACCTGAAATATCATGTTTTTATCTTTCAAAGAAAACTATCCAGAACACAAAGATCCAAATACAACAACAGCAGAATTGTGATATGAATAGATTATCTCAGGCTCACACATAATGCATTTTAAAACCTGATTTTGTTGCTGTCTAACACTGGTAAAGCATGGCCTTAATAGTTTATTTGAAATTGTTATAAATAGGAAAAAATAGTGTTACCATATGACCAAATTAAGATGCTTCCCCAATGTTCTAATAAACCCATTAAAGAATGAAGGGACAAAACAAGTAGGAAACATTCCTCTCTCAGGTTTAGCCTGTTAATGTCCATATATAGTGATATAATGTCCTGGAAAGTCACTGCCTTTCAGACGCTGACAGTTTACTGTGCATTACTATGCATGCAAAATTAGGGCAAAGCTTGTGCAATCAACAAGCTTTGCCCTCATTTTGCATGCATAGTAGGCTTTCTTGATAGTTTTTTTCAATAAAGAAAACATTAAGTTGCAAAAGTTAATACTTAAAAAAAGTCATGCAAAATGATTGGCTTTAGAACACTACATTAGTCTTGTGGGCAGTACTGACAGCTCTGTCTTATCTTCTATTTAGAGATTCCCTGACCTGGTAGAAGAATGTGCTCTCTGGCAGAACCTTGAATGTGCCCTTGTGGCAATCCCATCAGTGATTGTGCTGCTCTGGGTTGTGATGTCAGCTTTAGAGATGTACACATCTTCTCTGTTGAATTCTAAAAGGCAAGAATCTGCAACCATACAGCAGTCTTCACCAGAAATGAAATGCAAAAGTGGATACCAGCCACCAAAGCCGCTATTTCCATTGAGCCATGACCTGGCTCACAACATCAAGCAGGTCCAAGCTAAAAAAATGGAAGAAGCCATCAAGCAGGTCCAAGCTAAAAAAATGGAAGAAGCCACTGAGAAATTTCTCCTGAAAATACACAGTGAAAACTTACGCGAAAACAAGAAACGCAAAGTAAGCTTCAGCAATGCTGTGACTGTGTATCATATACCCCAGGACCCCTGAAGACATCTCATTTCTGAGCAGCAAGTTTAAATCAACATTAAGATTCATCTTTCAGAAGCTCCTTTGCTTCTTTCTGTGCTGCAGAGCTTGCCAACAGCAGGAGCCACCAAGGTCCAGGATAGCCGTGATACCACTTTCCAATGGAGAGTAACCACCTAAAGGGAAGCCTACACCCTCTTCTCAATAGACTTCGTTATTTCTCCTTCCCTTCTAAAAATTCCTAAAATTTGCAAATAAAAACCATACAATCGAAATGGTTTATTGAATGTAGTTTAATATAATTCAATAAAAAAAAACAAAAAAAAAATAATGTCTGCCTGTATATCCTACTTTAATATTGGTTTGGATTTTATAAAGGGAGGTTGATCTTCTCGTATCTTATGCAAAAACTTAATTATTGTCCAATAAAATCAAACAAACTACCATTAAAATAGTTTACTGTCCCTGCAAAGATGAATGCATAAGTATATCATGCCTTTTTATATATTTATAGTTCTTTTATTTTCACATTATCAAAAATAAAAATTCCCAATTTATACATTATTCATAGTTCCAAAATTAAACATATCGCAGGATATACATTGTCTGTGGTTATATAATTTCAATAAACTTGATCGAACATGTATATATAAATGCATATATTGGATAATCATATCCCAAATTTTAATGTTTCCAAAATATCTTTATGTATAACAAATGTATCGGTAGCCAGGGTCACCTAGCTGCTACAATCTTATAAAAATCATTCGTCCTTCATTCATTCAACTAACTAATTTCCGGGAGAGTCCATTTCACAGGGTATAGGTAACCATAATTAAGTTCTTACATAACTTTACTGATCTGACGTGCAGGGAGTTTGCAAGATATACATATAAAACGAAGAAGAAGGAAAGAGAAATAAAAAAAAAAAAAAAAAAAAAAAAGTGATATATATTAATCTTCCACTATCCCCGGGTTCCCTCTTAGATATAGTAACCAAGGCTCCCATATTTTAAGAAACTTATTAAGGTTCTTTTGTTTATAATGATAACCTTTTTCCATTCTATATTGGAATTGAATTTGATTAATCACATTCTTCCAATTACTTAGTCCTTGCTTTTTCCAATCTCTAGCTAGGCATATTTTTACAGCTAGTAAAACGTGGGTGGCTAGATTTCTCTTAGAAGTTTGTAGATCTTGCAAATCTAAATGAAATAGAAATGTCCAGGGATCCAATGACCTCTGAGAATGGAACAACGTGTTTAACAGTGTCTCAGTATTCTTCTTAAAATTATAAAGTAGAGAGCATTCCCACCACATATGAAGGAAAGTCCCCTGAGATGTAAGACATCGCCAGCATCTGTCTGAGTTTACATGATTAATTTTCTTTAATCTCTCTGGAACTAAATACCACCTATAGATGATTTTAATATATGTCTCCATTAAATTGGTTGAGTGGACAGTTTTTTTTATTGTTAGTAGTGGTTGGCGCCATTGCTCTATATCAAATTCTTTTTTTAAATCCCGTTCCCATCGCTCAATCGGAGGATCTTTTTTTTCCATATTCATTGTCTGTATTAAGTTGTTTATTCTCGCTATTTGCTTCTGCCTTTTGTGTGAAGATAACCATTTATCAATATCAGGATAGTTTACAATTCTCATTTGTTTAATAAGGTTTTTAACTCTTAAATATGTATATAACTCCGATGACGGGAGCGAAAACTGTTCTACTATTTCAGGAAAGGGTATTATTTTATCTTGAATCATAATATTTTCCAAACAGATTATCCCAGCACTTCTCCATTTTCTAAGGTCTATATCTCTTATATAATATTTTAGCAAATCTATTGGGGTTGATATCATTAATGAGTTAGTTAATTTAGCTTTTCGTTTAAACCTGTCGATCGATTTAATTGTATCTCGTATAATAGGGTTCCCTTTGTATAAATCTTTTACTCGAAAAGAATCAACCCAAAATAGGGAGTATAAATCAATATTTTCTACGTAGGATTCCTCGATTTGCATCCATAGTGGATAGTTGTTTGATCTCTTATCCCAGGCAACAAAATGTGACAACATTGTTGCTTCATACAGATTATTAATGCATGGGTAAGATATACCTCCTCTGTTAATTTTTTTAAATAGTATATTTCGAGCTATCCTGGGTTTA
>VKOC01018963.1:0-14287 GCA_009364415.1 Spea multiplicata | reverse complement strand
GGGACAGAGAGGGCACAGAAATAACAAGAGGTATATACACTTGTTTTTTTGTATCTTTATTATATTAACGTGTAAGTATGTCATATGTATGTGCTTATACACAAATGTATGTTTTCTTGTTGGAGTAGATGAAACTGAAATGTTTTATAAGCCATGGTTTTTCAGATGGAATTTGATTGAAGAGTAAAACAACTGTCAAAACTGTTAATCAGATTTATTATATAAATTAAAACAACTGTAAAAAACATAATATTAATATGATGTATTATAACAACACATAATGTAAACAATTGACACATGGACCACAGAGGAAACTAATCAACCTGGCTCGTAACTTGCAAATAAATACACTTTTTTTAATCTTACCTAAATGGTTATAAGAAACTCATACATAATGTTTCCTTCTTGCTACTATCTGTAGCTATATTTATTGCTGAATGTCTGCTGGTAACCTGAAAGGTAAGAGCTTCTTGAATGAACAGTAAGACATTCTAAGAGTCAGATGGATGGTTGCAATAAAATGTACAAATCAAAGTAACAAATCATGACAGTCTTTAAATGTATATAAAATGTGAACAGCACTCGATTTACAACCATGCAATGGCGAGAACAGATAAGGAAAGACACAATACATCATCAACTACATCTCAAAAGCAAATGAATAGACACTTCATATGACAAATGTTAATTGTTCATACAGCATTTGCTCCATCATTTTACAGTTTTTCTCTTACAGACTTTTATCTTGTTTTATCGCGTAAAAATACTTGAATTTGTCATGCCCAAAACAACCATTCACTATTGTACAGCGCTACAGAATTTGATGGCGCTATATAAAACAATATATAATAATAATAATATGAAAAATAACACAACAAAATATGTATGTATACACTGAATAAATGTATATATTGATGTTTACAATGTTGAAATAAGCACTGTACTTATTAAAAATCATAATAATGTGTATACTGTGGGAGCAGACATCCGATCTTCCATTCCTAGGGTCTGAATGAGTTTTCCCTTTCCATTATGTTATCTCTACCCTATTGTGAAGTTGTTGATTGAAGTAAAGAGAAGGGAGAGAGCTTCAAGATAGGAAAGTACATAATTCGTCATCTGCTCTCACCTTGATTGAAACAGAAGTTTGAAACATATTCCTATAAATGTCCATCAAATAAATAACAAAAATTAGTACTTTCTCTTTATCTTCACTAAGGTGTAAATAAGTGCAAACTAATACTGCTATTTTAGAAAGAGAAAACCAAAACATTGCATTTCTCACAGTGGCAAAGATATAAAAAAAAATCTGTTTGTGTATGGATGTCAAAAGTATGTCTGACTCTCTGACAATCTATCAATTATTACCTTGCAGGTAATGAATTTTTGTTGGAAACCTTGATCTGCATTAAAAAAATATCTGAATGTATCTTGGCACGCTACCAGAGCACCTTCTAAGAACCTTTCCCTTCAATAAATTTCTTTCAGTTATAGTTTGCTATAAAAGTCGCAGCATGATCCTTTATGAAAAGGTGAAAGGTTACTTCTAAAGAAAAAGCTGCTAAAACATAGGACATGCTTTCAAAAAAGGCAGTATTTCTCAATAAATTAGTTTGTTACGTTTAAGGTAAAAAAAAAAGTTATTCAATTTTTGAAGCTGTTAACTTTGAAAAATTGTGACATACAATATGTTCATTAACTATATATTAATGTTAGTGAATTTTCAAAATATATTGAAATAGATTTAAACATATTCAAAATACCTGAATGTGATTTCATAAGCATCTACACTCTGGAACTGAATTAACTTTAAAAAAAATTCTACAATAATGTGCCCGTATACCTCTGTATGAAACTACCACTCATATAGAAGGAGGAAATCACTCGGTCATAGTGGTGGTATTGTATTCCATTGCTACCAGTTGCCTGGATTAAGCTCTCTATATTCTTGCACTAAACTACTATTATTTTCTCAATTTATAAATAATAGGAACTTCTTAGCTTGAAAATGGATGAGATCTTTATGACTGGACAGAGTCCATAAGAGTACTGACTTAGGAGTAGCACCAATGTAATATCACCTGCATGGTGGAGACGTCTCCACGTTTGGTTGATGCCAGAGGAGGCCCCTGCGATGCTGCGTAGATAAGGTAGGCTAGATGGGGAATGGACTAGAGAGATTAGTAAACGAAGATGAGGACAAACACAAAGATTCTTCGTGTTGTGTGTCTTTGCCGACATGTTAGTTTCTTCGGTATTCGGGCTGAACAACCAAAACGCACCCTTCCTGTTCGTTTTCATGTTCACCCGAATACGAATGCACAAGTCTAGTTTTTATTAAAGAAGTTCACTCTGATAGGCTTGAGACTACACAACACCAAAAACTACACAAAACTCTCTCATGGATAGTGTGGAAGGCATGTCTCAATAAAGAAATGTCTGTAAAACAATTATAATATCTGTACACTTGTTGGGATACTGACTATTAACTATCTGTAGATAATCTATTTGTAGAACTAATTTATGCAAATAGATTATGTACGTGTTCTAACATCAGTACATTCTATCAAGTGCTGGCAGGAAGCATACTGTATGTAACGTTAGGTTATAATATTGGGGGATGTGACGCAGCAATTTTCCTTCTTTCACTGTAAGGAATATTTAAGTCCATATCCTGTACTATATTATTCTACTTATGAAATGCATTCAGTATCGAGTCTACAATGCTTTTATTTACAATTGATAATGAATGTATATTTTAAAAATAAAATGTTTGGACATAATAGTGTAATAAATGCTCACTTGATCTTGCCTTAGGTCATTATATAATATAATAATTTCAATCTCCCATTCCTAGTTCCAAAATGATTTCTGAATAATACTGAACACAAGAAGCAAAAAAAGAACAGACGTGCACTATAAACTTTAGTTCTCCAGTGCTACCGATTTTTATTCCATAATAAAAAGCAGGGCTCTTGCTGAGCAAACTTTGGAGAGCTCTGTATCCCATTGTCAATGCACCTGAGTAGGTGGAAGTAAATCCTATAGACAGAGTGAATGAGAGTCTGAAAACCACCACAAGTTGGGGAAAATGTCAAACTTAGACATTGCCAGCTTTGCAATTACACGCAACTGAAAGTGAACATGATTCACACAATTAACTTCAGCATAGTCAAATTGATGCTAAAAGTGATCTGAACAACAGCTACTTTGAGATTTCTTAATTTCTTAATTTCTTGCACATTATACGTGTGAGTTTGAACAAGTACATTTGAAATTAAACTTACATGTGTTACATGTGATAGGGAGGAAAGTTAAAATATGGGTGCAATGCCTCCTCATAGGGATTTTTTTTCACCCATTATTTGAGTCTACTGTATATTGATTGAAGGAATTGGAAGGCTTCATGACTCCCATACGAGTAAATTATGGGCTGAGCCTATGGCATGGTGGCATGCTTAAAAGAAGGTTTGGAAGTTGCAGTCTAGGACATGTAAGCTTGAAGTCAACATAGGTGAATTTGATGGCAAGACACAAGACATAAACAGGACCATGCACTAAGTAAACAAGCCCCTTTGCAAATTTTAGCTGTGTCTGTACAGTTACCCAATAGCTCCACTGATTACTTTTCGAAACTTTTTCACTGTATTTTTGAAAGGCTCATGAAACTCCCATATAAGCATCAACACAGATTAAACATTGAGGGCTGTCTGGAGAGAATTAGTCTTTGGCCGTCCAGTGTGGAAATCTGCGTCTTTGCTTTCACTGATTTTTGTTCGTCTGCTCCCCAATCCTCTGACCATAGAACAATCATTTGATTTCTGTCTTTCAGATACATGTAAGTTATTTTGGTAGTGATATCTGTTTGTCATTACAAGATAATTTACAGTCATTTGCATTATGCTCTAAGAGCCGAATTATTCTGCTGAATTCATTGGAGAGATAGTAAGCCTGCATTAAGTATAAATTATAACAATTAGGCTGCTTAATAGAAGTGACTTCAAAGGATAGGTATCATTAAAAGCAAAGCGATTATCAGAACATGAGCATACTCACCATTATTTTCTGAAAAAAATCTTATCAATTCAATGTCTTTATTTAAAATAACATGTAATTATAACAATTTTTGTGAGCATTCAAGGATAGAATGAAACTTCATAAGTATACCAATTAAGGCTGCTGACCCCATCATGTAAGTACATTTTAATAAGGCTTAATGACCTACAGAGACGTTAAGAGGAAACATATGTAACTAAACATTTACTGGACATCCGCTATAGTCTGGCACCAAGAACAAAATGAATGAGAAGAGAACACAATCGTAAAAAAACCCAATATACAGTATATGATATAATACTGTTCATAAAAATATATACAAACATTTTAAGGATGTCACTATTTTCCAAGGAAAAGAAACGCAATGGTTATGATTATTATTGGTAGTTAATAAACATGAAAAAAGCAGGATTACCTAAAAATGACTTAAATAAAGTATTCACTAAGAATGCAGTCCAGGTCGGAGGGTCCAATTTTGAACTGGTACAAGGAGACAGGAAAAAGTGGTCACAGGGGTCACCCAAGCCTCCTAGAGGCATGGGCCCCATCCCAGTTACACCACTGCTGTGGCTATTTTGTTCCTCCGCATACCTTGTTCCTGTGTGTATTGCTTGAGGGAGATGAGCCTTGTCCTGTCCTTCACTTTGTACTGTACAACTCCTTGCAAGACTACTTCTGCTGCCTCAGTAGTTCCCTTTCTCCTGTATATCCCAGCAACTACATTCCTGATCCTTGATCCTATCTGCCACTTGTGCTGGACGAACCATGCATGGTTCCCATGCATTCACTCACTGAACTGTATAACTTGCCTAAACATTTATCCATGAACTGCTTAAGACCATAATTACCTGGGCTTGCTGACCACCTGCTGGATATCATATCACCAGAAGGACTGGCACCTTCTGACCCAAGGGGCAAGTACTGCTAAGTACACCCCAGCCCCCTGCTCGCCCCAGTAACTAACATATGCAGTAGCACACACTTACTTACACACACTCACTTAGACACACTCATGCTAATAAACATTAAGACATACTTACATGTACTCACTCTACCACATTTACACACACTCACTCTAACACACAGCTATGCATAGACACTCACACTGGCCTCTCCTCTGTTCCTGCGATCGAGGGAGAGGATGTGTACAGAGGCTCTGCCCTTTTGTTAAAGTGCCTTGAAGGTCTTATTAACAGTGCTGATACTGGGGAGAAGAGGATGATAAAAAAGAAGTGAGTGTGTGAAAAGTGTAAGAATGCGTCAATGACAAAATACAAACAAAAATTTGGAGTCCTCTGTTTTATTTTCATTTGTTTTGCAGGGATCCCTTCTTGCTTTTGTACATTTGTAAGAATTACTGAAATTGGCAAATTTCATTAAAATTTCAATCAGATGTCTATTAAAAAAGCATTTCTTATTCTTGGACCATAAGATTTTTTTTATATCAAATGCAGAACTGCCAGATTCCAATGTGAATAATGTTGTACAGGCTAAAAAGGAGAGTTTTTGAGGACATATCTCAGTGTGACAAATATAGTTTGTGCTTTTCAGAGACATCAGTTTATGGAAATGAGGCTCATCATCACAGCCAAATTTAAACCATTTTTTATATCCATGATCCAATGCAAGAGGTTGTTCAATCAAACCCTGCAGAGTTTGCGCTATAAAGTGCCATCAGAACATCTACTTTTATGGTTTCCTTGATTTTCATCTGTACCTCTGATTACCCTGTTTTGGTTTCACTCACAGACTGCTTTACTGGAAATCCCGCTGTCCTCACTTCGGTTATTTTGTGCCTATTTTTTGCTTACATTTTACACATATGCAAATTCAGTATTTTATTTCAACTGGACATTATATAGACAGATCTCAATTAGTATTTAAAATAGTGTGCAGTAATATTTGTGAATTCATATATTTGTAGGAGATGGAGAAAGTAATTGACTGTGCTAGATATTTGTGCTTCGAACATCTTTTGTTTCCTTGTATTTCAACAAGCCAAAAAAAATGTAACCTGAATATTTTTACATTCCAACCTTTATTTTTATAAAATGGTGCACATGTGTCAACTAATGTGCACATACACACCAACTAAACTTACTCACTCCCTCTTTAATAATGTAAATATATGTAAGAAATCCATGTTTTCTTTCTTTTCTATACATACACTATAGGTATAGGAATGCTTTCCACAAGATTTCGGAAGTGTTTCTGTGTTTTCTTTTACAATTCATCCAGTAGAGCATTTGTGAGATCAGGCACTAAAGTTGGATGAGAAGGCCTAGCTCGCAATCTCCATTGCAGTCTATCCCAAAGGTATTTAACGTGGTTGAGGTTAGGGCTCTGTGCAGGCCAGTCAAGTTCTTCTACACCAAACTCTAGCAACAAAGTCTTTATGGACTTTGCTTTGTCCACTGGGGCACAGCCATGTTAGAATAGAAAAGTCTCCCCTGATTTCAATAATTAAGAGGTGTGTCCCAATACCTTTGTCCATAAAGTGGTGCACAAAGCAAAGTCCATAAAGACACAGAAACCTGACCTCAACCCCATCGAATACATTTGGGATGAACTGGAACATAAATTGCGAGCCAGGCCCAACATTAGAGCCTGACTTCACAAATGTTTTGCTGAATGAATGGGCAAACATTCAGAAACATTTCAAAATATTGTGGAAGCTATTATAGCTGCAAAGAGGGGACCAACTACATATCGATGTCTAGGTATTTAGAATGCAAGGTCATCAAAATCCCTGTTGGTGCAATGGTCAGGTGTCCCAATACTTTTGTGCATATAGTACATATTCATATTAGGCATGAGTGAAACATGAGTGCTAGGAACATGGGTTTTTGACCATGTGACATATCTGTTAGAGGGTCTTTCTGGATTGTTAGTATGGTGCATAAATGTTTCCAATGTTGCTCATACGTGGTAGGAACTATACCCTAACCAATATTGTAAAGAGGTATAAAACCTATTAGAATGGCAATCTTTTCTTTTCAAGAACCTAGAGCCTACAGTACCCTTTTACTACCATCTGTCATCAATTAGCACTGCATGTTTGTTAGTTTGAGCTAAAATACCTAGAACCTGTGTGTAAATGTATATGTGTAAGTGTGTGCAAGCATGGATGTGTGTGTGTGAACATGAATGCATATATGCAAGTGTGTATGAGCATGGATCTATATGTGCGATCATGGATTTGTATGTGTAAGTGTGTGTGAGCATTAATGTGTATGTGTGTGAGCATGAATGTGTGTGCGTGAATATAAGGGTATATGTGCAAGTGTGTGTGATCATGAGGGTGTAAATGTGTGTGAGCATGAGGGTGTAAATGTGAGTTTGTATATGTGTGTGCATCTATGCTGACGTGAGTGTGCAAGTATGTGCAAGTGTGAGGTGTGTGTAAAAAAAAGTGTGTCAGAAACTATGTGAGCTATGGGGGGCTTAGGGGTTGTTGTCAAGTGTAGGATCCATCCTGGTCACCAAATACTCTAGGTACACCCTTGTCTATAATGTATGCTTGTACTTCAGCATGAAACCACTGACGGTCGATGGCCTTCACCTGTCAACTCGTTTCTTGCCTATATTTCTTGGTAAGTAAAACTTTGATCCTTGAACTTGCTGCTTGCCATTTACCAAACTATTATTAACCTGTGCTACTTGCTCTTGAATTCATGCTTATTTTGCTTCTGCAGTACTACACACAATTATATTGTATTATTTTGGATTTTATGTATATCATATGTATTTTTAAAAATAATTTAATATAAAAATAAATATAGCTATTTTGCTTAAGATGTGCAGGTGTCTGGGGCAAAAATGTTTGTGGGGCTCTTTTGAACTAGAAATCTGGTGGAAGAAGACGGCATAGCACATGTTATTGCAAACATACATTGTCAAGTTCCATTTACTTGCAAGGATTTTGCATTTTTACATATATATATATCTATGAAAGCGTACCTAAAAACAAGATCACTGCCAAGCAATATGTACAGTGTTTACCATAGCATGGCCAGTATGCAGCAAATGCATAGCACAGGAGGCCAGAGTACAGTGTACATAGTACAGGAGGCCAGTGGTTTCTGTTTGGTAGCACTTGGGTCAGCAACACCCTATATATAAATTCTATATAAACTGTATATTGAATCTTATTGTTCATTTTTTTTCACAAGGCACAGAGTAGAAGAATCACATGCTAATATGTTTGTCTTTGCATATACCAACCCTTGCATAATACAGTAACTTCACCATTTACAATGTTATGTATGAAATTAAGTAGAACCCATTTTAAGTACAATGAATGCATGGACACTGGAATACAATGCGTCCTGGTGAGTCCATGGGACCAGGGCAGCATTTTAACGAAGGCATGTTCTTTAGGGATACATTTGTGGAGAAAGTGAAGCATTTGTGCACCTCACTTTCTTCACAAACCTATCTAAATAATTCTTCACTCTCAGTGCACTTCTGCAAACGGGTGGAATCACAGGTTCATCCAGTCAAGAGCAAGGGTGTGCCCGTAAGCCCACCCTTTTGGGAAAATTTATTAGGAGGCCAGGTTAATGGAAAAGCAGAAGAAGAAAAAACATCATCTTGCCTGTGCTATCTTTGTCCTCAAACAGCACATCAGTGCCCCCAAAAGCTTTTCTGTGTCATCTTTGTCCTGAAACAGCTTGTTAGGGTCCCAAACATATTTTCTGTGCTACCTTTGTCACAAAATACCTTGTCAAACAGCTTATCTGTGTCATCTTTGTCCCCAAACAACAACCTACTTCTGTAATCTTTATACCCAAACAGCTTCGCCATTTTGCCCTTAGATAACCACGTGTAAAATTCTGCTATAATGGCTGAGCTTCTGGTGACATCTTCTCCCCTGACTGCAGGATGTCACTGGAAGCTCCGCCTTTTTTGACCTTAGGTAACCTTATGTGAACTTTCACTAAATTGGTGGAGCTTTTGCTAATATCCTCTCCCCAGATTGGAGAATTTGTGGAGAGGACATTACTGGACGTCCTGTCATTTTGTTGCCATTTCACCAGTAGGTTATTTCTGCCGAGATGGCCCATAAAAGAGGTTTGGGGGCACTGACAAGTTCTTTGGGGACACAGATAGCATAGACAAGCTGTTTGGGGGTACATGCAAGTTGTTTGGGGGACAAAGATGGCAAGACAAGCTGTCTGAAGCAAAGATGGCGCTTACTTTTAATATATTTTATATATTTGGGTCAACCCAACTACTTTTGTTTTGGTTCGTTTTATAATCAATTATTCATAATAAATGTTGGACTATACATCTCAATGTGGTATGAAAATAAACCCCTATTTGCCCTTGGAAAAATGACACACCCACCATGTAACCCTCTCCTCTGATTGGAGAAGTTACACAGAGGAAAGAGAAGATGCAGGGACATGGAAGCGGTCGACAGATAAGGCAGTGGAGACTTGAGTGTGGGAGAGAGTGGTTATGAGTGAGAGTGTGAGAGCAATGAAAGCAACATTTGGTTGTTTTGTTGGGGGTTCCTCCTTGTTTTCAGATATTTGTACACATTAAAATTAAAATTTGTACAAATGCAGATGCACAAGTCTACTGGGTTCTACCTCTTTATTATGTGTGGGGTAAGATTTTTAAATTTATCACAATTACTGTAAGAAATGACAACATTTTGTTGGGTGTTAATTTGGTTTTTTTGTTTATTTTTCAAATTAATTTATCAGTCCTGACAGTATTTTGAATCATGAATTGAAAGCTAATTAGTATACAACAGATTATACTAACATTCTCAGACACTCACTAACATACCTAGACACAAACATTAATATACCACGTGACAAACCCTGTAGCACGAGGGCTATAAATCTCACACTTAGGGATCTTAAGCACAGTCCTCTAGGGAAATAAGGCTTAAGAACATCGACATGTAACAAACAGTGATTTATTTTGAACTGCTCAAATCCCCCCAAAATAAAATCATAAAAGAAACAAACCTAGCTCCCAATTGGAGCCCTCTCTAGATATACTATGCTGGCCCAGACTGACCATCCTACACACCCACTAACTAAACCTCCCAGGCAGACCCGGTTAAGCCAGGCTCTGGAAAACCTCCCCCAGACAAAACACAAAAGGTCCAGGCAGGTATTCAGTCACTTGGCCTCGATGGTCTTTTTCAGGGCTTCTCCTTGCCGTGGGACCACAGGGGAACCTTCTCTTCCCACAACAGTCTCCCTGATTGTCAGGCTCCAAAGGGAGCCCAGCATCTGTGCCTGATGCCAGCCCCATTGGAATCCCAGACCGGGTTCCTGTAGACATCTTGCCTCTTGTAAAAGTCGGCATGGATTTTTCACTGGAGCAGGGGAATGGAGAGTTGGCCCAATTGCTTCACCCCAGGACCCATATGCATGACTTGTATAGCACATGTATAGCACATGCACCCAAATGGCAAACAAATCCCTGGGATGTACAGTGTTGCAACCCAGATAAGTACACTAACATACTCAGTCACACAAAGTCACTTGCTAACATACCCAGATTAGTACACACTAAAATACTCTGCACACTAACATACTCACATATACAACTCACTTCCCAGTGAAGCCCCAGTCTGTCTCTTTTGGGCCCACTAATTACAGGGGCAAG
Source organism: Spea multiplicata (assembly GCA_009364415.1). Lineage (NCBI taxonomy): Eukaryota > Metazoa > Chordata > Amphibia > Anura > Pelobatidae > Spea > Spea multiplicata. The sequence goes on along the minus strand of VKOC01018963.1, from coordinate 3,598 downwards.
GTGGCATAGGAAACAGGCAGACTAGCCTGGCATGACTGTGTTCCTGAGGAAGGATGCTGGCAGCATTGTGGGGCATGAAGTGTGTCAGACTGTATAAGTAAAAAACATGCTGGCTTCTCTACAGGGCTGGTCCAGGACATAATGCTGCCTGGGTCCAAGGATGACATGCCCTCCCAACAAAAAACTCATTATGCTTTATCATGATCAACTTGTTTCTGCAAGTTTCCATGTGGTGGAAAGTGGTTTCTGCTTAACTTTACTACTTTTAAATCCTGCACTAACACCAAGCAGCAGAGAGAGGCTTATAAACCATGTGGCTATTGGTGTATTACAGTTTCTGAACTGAATGATGACATTTTTTCAATTCAAGGTTTGCTTAGGTGGATATGGCTGGCTTACTCACTTCGACTCAAGTGGCTGGGAGCAGATAAATACTTGTGCTGATCACATTTTCCTAACAATGTGTCCAGTGCATTTGAAAATAATCTGAATATCAATGCTTTTTTGCTTCATATGAGAACACTTTCTAAAATATTACATTTTATGAAAGATCTCCCATGATACCTTACAGTTGAAAAAGTGCTACTTTTGTGTCAGATTTCCATTAGTATTAAGCAGATATCTATTTGTACTTTTTACTTTCTAGGGAAATCAGACCATGCTGTTGATGCCCTTCATTGACTCAAGTGTTTACTTATATTTTCCTAGACCTTTATACGCCTAAGATTGACTGCTTATTACCAAAATATTTGATAAACTGCTGTTACCTTAATTTCAGTTAAGGCTAAGAGATTACAAAAAAACACGAATATATGTATAAAAGTCTTAGATATGTTTGAATAAAATGTTTCAGAAACTGCCTTGTGAGAATATAAATCAGATGTTCTCTTTCTTGAGAGCTAACAAGTAAAACAAAGTAATTTTTCAATATCAAGCTGTATTAGCTGTACTGTAATTTCAACGAAGATTGCATTATTTTTGTCAATTAAGCCTACTACAATCTAAGTCTTCCACATACAAACTGGTAAATACTGTTTTTGAATTATGATGAATTCTGGACTCCTTTAAATCACTGATATTTATGCAGCCAATGGACATGGTGACCAGATCATTTCTAAAGAAGCTCCTGGTCACAGAATCCACTGCAACATTAGATATTTAGATTTATAGATTTATATAACCAATTTGATGTACAATGGATAATTGATGCTCTTGCAACATGACTGGATTTACTGGGGTTGTTGATGCTGGGATAGTTCATTCTTTTTTTTATGTTTTGTGTTGTTGTTGTCAATCTGATTATTACTTTTTGTGAAGCCATCCTAAGAAACTTACGCCTTGGAATCGTATTTCTGTTTTTGGAAACACTTTTAAAGCTTTATAACTTTTTATGTTTTAATGGCTAACTTTGTTATGACCTTCAAACGGATTGTTTTTTCATTTGTTTTAGAAAACAAACTAAACAAGGAAAAAAGGAGAAAGAAACCTGTCCCCATCAGATCAGAGACAGGGTCGCACCCAAACTTTATGGATAGCAATCTATGTTCAAGACTTTCCTGCCACTCCTGGTAGCAGAGAGGGAAAAGACTTTATGTGAAGGAATTTCCACTTCTGATGTCTTAAATCTGGTATTTCAAATCTACGCTTTTACCTCTTGTGTTTTCTTGGTTAAGTGTGTTTAGATACTTTTTTTTCTTTTCTGATGATAAATCTCACACCTTCCCCTGTTTCCCATCTTAATTTAAAAGTACGAATAGGTATATAATAAAAAATTTGCAAAATTCTTATCATCTAAATTAGACATATACCCATTAATGATATATATATCAAGTCAATGAATAATTTAAAGTAGAGATTAGGCAAAATATACACTTGCTGAAAATGTTTACAAATCTTTGCGTGAGACTTTAGCCCCTACAATTTGACATCTAAATCGAAGCCTAAGGGTTCTCTGAGCAGAACTAATATTTTGTATCAATATTCTGTAACTGCATTAACTAGATAAGCAGGACGTTATTTTAAATTGTGATATTTTACAGTTTTTCAAAGACAGACTTAATAACTGGAAGAGACAACATATATGAAAGGGTAGACACACATAGAGTTATGTTCTCTGCTATCCTGTCAGGGGCCACCCAGGCTGCGGAGCTACATATCTCTGTTTTTCCCTGCCTTGCCTCAGTTCCCATATTTTGCTGTAATCCGCTCCTGGATTTCCATATGCTCTGTCCTGAACCTCTGATTACTTGATTCCAGTCTTGCTCTTTGCTTCAGCTCTGTTCCCTTTATAAGGTGTGTCCCACCCGTTATGTTTGTCTCAGTCTGCAGCCTAAAGGTATGCATCTATGATATGTGTTTAGATTTCATGTTTAGTTTGTTTAGTACCTCTGTCAGCAGGGTTTAGCGTTAGGACCCACCTTCATTGGAGTACTTTGGCGTAGTGGTGGGCTAAGCATACTATGGCCATATGATGTGATGGAATCTCCAGTTGTTATCACATAGTCCTATGCTAGTTCCTGTTTTCATGTTTGTCTGTCTCTTATGTACCTGTAGCATCCTGCACATGATTCCAGTGCTATGTCTCATGCCTGCTCCAAGGTGCCTGCAGGATAACTCCACGTTCTGCTTTGTTCTGGACTCCATCTGCTGCTATGTCAGGGTGCTGGCATGTGGCTGCACAACCCTAGAGGCCCACCTGGGATAGTGCAGTCTCCCTGCACGAGGCCCTGTCCCACTCTGCTATTGCACAATAACTCTTGAACACAATCTTTGGGTACTCTGGGTCATTACAGTTGTCTGTATGGACCCAGTCCCTGACATATACATATCCAGGGACCAAATCAGCTCATTCTCACTTCTGCTCTTCACTCTTTTTTTAAGTGTGGAGCTCTGATGTAAAGCAAGAATGTAGTTTAATAATAAACACTGCAGCTGCGGTCCTATACAACTGTATCATAAGTTCTTGATGTGATGTCACCATGAGGGAACACTGCCTGTCTCACAAAACAAAAAGGTAGGCTTGTGAGGTTCTTATATGGGCTGCTGTGGACAATACAGGGGATGATAGGGACATGGCAGGAGCTGGTGGGGACAATTCAGGGGTTGGTGGGGACATGATGGGGCTGGTAAGGACATGGCAGCTACTGGTGGGAATAATGCCAGGACAGGTGGAAAAAATGGCAGGAGCTGTGAGTAAAATACACAGTAACATATTCATGTTGGAGTCCATCAAGTCCATCCCTTCTACCTATCCTTCCTGCTTTTGATCCAAAAAAGACACAATTATGCTATTGTTTGGCGTTTTCCACTTTAGGGGAAACAATTCCTTCAAGACTCCAAAAAGATCATATTTCTCCTTGAATCAAGAAATTCTAAAATATTGAAGTTTATTCTATCATTAATAGCCCTGCATCTTCTGCTTTTCTAAAAAAATATCCAGACCTTTTTGAAAGCATCCATTGTATTTGATAGCACCACCTTCCTTGGCAATTCTATACTTTTATTACTTTTACTATAATTAATTGATTCCTTTGTTGTGTAGGAAATCTTCGGTTTTGTAGAGAAAAAGCCCCATGTAGCCCATCTAGGCTGTATGTTT
>VKOC01018961.1:0-74292 GCA_009364415.1 Spea multiplicata | reverse complement strand
GGGCGTGTCCTGCGGTCCGACACCGCTGTGGGCAGCCAGGGGGGCGGAGTTAGGGGGTGACGGACAGTCACAGTACTGGAGGGGGAAGGAGGGGTTTTGGGAGGTGTTGCAGCTTGGCGGGCTATTTAAACCTGCAACCCTGTACATTCCGTACTTGGTGTTCAAGTACCTTGCTGTATCCCATACCCTTGCTGCTGAACGTTTCTAATTTGGATTACACAGATTTCGACCCTTGGCTGGCTTTCTGGACTTTGATTATTGGATTAACCCTTGCTGCTGTACCTTGCCATATTGGATTTCACAGATTTTGACCCTTGGCTGGCTTACTGGACTTTGATAATACGATTTACTCTTTCATGACTTCGTTGTACACGGTGTCTCTCTGCGCTGTGCTCCGACCCCGACACATCCTTGACAAATATATTGTTTTCTTGAGTTAAGCTGAAATATGCAACCATCATACTGCCTCAGATGAGACATGGGCCCTGTAAATTGATTGCTAAAAATGGTTGAAAAATGGAAATCTGCATATTCCCATTTGGACCCCATTACATCCAAAACAACATGGCATATCCAGAAAATGTTGAATACACATCTATATTTTTTTCTGTATTTGCACATATTCTGTAATATTCTGTAATATAAATAATTTTCCTTTTTTTGCCCACATATTTTGTTTTCTCAGCTATAGCATATACTGTATAAATGGGAACGGTTTCATATAAAAAAAACTCTAGTTGTCCTGAAAAATATAAAATAATAAAATAAACAAGAAGGCAGGTAATTACAGTTAAAATGGAGCCATAGCAAAAATGCTGAAAACCCTAGCATGCTCAAGAGTAAAATAGTGTATTTGTGTTCTTAAGGGGTTAATAAACTGCAAAATTATTTTTTGACCTCTCTAACTTTTTAGCGTTAGAATACGATATCATGCAGGGGGAACGTAGTATTCCGGAATGTAAAAAGCAAAGCCAGACTCACCGGCCAAGTATGGGAAACCATGGTGTTTTGGGGGAAAATAGTCATGAAACAAAACTGACATGAACAAATAACATATACATTCTACTTTGAAGAAGGGTTTGAGCACATATTCTGAATCACAACCTTTAATGATAAACCACTTGTGGAGGTAGCATGCAGACTATGTCAGACACCTTAGGAGCATTATAACATATTTATATTAAAAATATAAATTACAGTCATTATAGGTGTAAAAGGCGTTAAAGTGATCTGACTTAACTAAACAATATTTGGCCAGTTGAATTCACATGCTCACAGAAAGGACAGAGACTTATTTAAGTGCAAATGTAACCCCCTAAAGCCCACATCAAAGGGAAACTGTAAATCGTGTATTGCATTGTCTGTAGGGTCTGTTTGTAAATAATGTGTGACAATATCAAAATAGAAAAGAAAAGAACACCTTCACAAGTGGGTGAATCTCAAACGTATAAAGTAAAAAATTGTTATACAGTACCCACAGATCCTGCCGCTCCCGCAGATCAACACTCCTCACAAGTGTTAAAACATACGATATATAGATGAATGGGGCGCATAGATATGTGGGAAAAAATAAAAATAAAAACGAATATAGTGTAATAAGTTCAGGAACAAAAACAGAATGAGTGGTATAAATTGCACTCACAAGTGTGCTGAGAAGTAATCGCTCGTCATAAATCCGGACTGTATTCTGTCCTGGAATTGCTGCGTGAACAATAGGAAACGAAAAATGGTGCAATAAAGTAGATATTAGTTTAATGAATATAGATTAAAAACTTACAAACGAGTAAGCGTAACGGGTAGGTTACGCATAAAAGCAGTTTCTTTCTCAAAGAGTGTCCATCAAGTCTTTGTAAAGTCCAGATTCCAAAATTTAGATATTTTATAATTTTGGAATCTGGACTTTACAAAGACTTGATGGACACTCTTTGAGAAAGAAACTGCTTTTATGCGTAACCTACCCGTTACTTTTACTCGTTTGTAAGATTTTAATCTATATTTATTAAACTAATATCTACTTTATTGCACCATTTTTCGTTTCCTATTGTTCACGCAGCAATTCCAGGACAGAATACAGTCCGGATTTATGACGAGCGATTACTTCTCAGCACACTTGTGAGTGCAATTTATACCACTCATTCTGTTTTTGTTCCTGAACTTATTACACTATATTCGTTTTTATTTTTATTTTTTCCCACATATCTATGTGCCCCGTTCATCTATATATTGTAAATAATGTGTGATAAGATTTGTAAAAGAAACCTGAAGCTTTTGTTTAGTGTGTTTGGTTTTGTTTAGGCTTTTGATCTTACATTGTAAACGTGATGTCATTGTCCGTATAAAAACTGTGTGTCTCCCCCAATAACTTGTTACAATCTCTCCATCCTTGTTGCAGTTACATCTTCATTCTCAATGTAACCCTGTGTGTGTTAGCCTTTCATAGGCTTCACCACAGCATTAACCCCTCCATTTTCCTATCAAAGAAGTATTTTCTTCTGATTATTCGAGCTACGTGGATTTAAGCTATGTACCCCTAGACAAAGGTGTGTCGGCACCTGGAATCCCCTTTTCCTAAATATATCCTATTTCCGACACCACTCTCATTCCATCAGACTGAAATACAGAATGTAGAATTATATATCAATTAGATCTCTCTCACCCCATACAGCAAATAGTTAACATGTACCAGCTGTAAGTGGCATGACGGAATATAAAGTCTACCCTGATACCTGGACCCTCCCTTCTTAATACATGGTGTGTGCAGTGGAACACCCAAAAATGATCTTGCAATTCTAGGCACAGTTGATTTTGTATTTATATTGGATTAGTGTGATTTTACATTTGTGTACAGTGGACAAATGTACATTGTAAAGGGAATATTATCCTGCAAAAGCAAATAAAGCTTACATTAAAAGCAGTGTTTGTGCTCTGCAGAAGATATAGATATGTCAGTTTTCAATATTTATCTGCAAATTAACAATTGGATTTATAAAGGATAAATTAAGATGCAAATAATATAAAAAATTTTGGATAATTTGTAAGCATCTGCACATTACGGTATCAGAATACCTGGCAACTCTCCCGGTTTGACTCAGAGATTACCAGGTGAGCGCTGCTCCTCCTGTTCTCTGGGTCAAGACTCGAATCCTCCAGGTTGCAGGAATGGGGTCTTGACATGCCCCGCTGTCACGGTTCACCATGCGCTAGCTGGACTTGTTTCTATTTTACTTTGACACTCATGTTTCCAGCCACTAGTGGCCGCCCTTTCCACTCAAACCAATCATCAGGTCCAGCTGCAGTTGCTTACCTGATTATCACAGCCTTTATAAGCCTGCCCAGCCCTGCAGTCTGGGCCTTGACATTACAGTCTGAAGGACTACCTGTTTGGTTCCTGAGTTTGTTCCGGTACCTGCCTTGCTTGTTCCGGTACCTGCCTTGCTTGTTCCGGTACCTGCCTTGCTTGTTCCGGTACCTGCCTTGCTTGTTCCGGTACCCGCGAGAGGGCTTATCTGCCAAGTGACTTGCCTTGTATATATATTGTTGTACCATCGTATACAATACAACTCTTAATTTGAATCTCCTGTCTGTGGTTTCTTTCCGACGCCTGTCTGTACCGACCCCAAGCCATCATGCATCGTGGGGTACAGACAGAGCCCCTCGTATCCCCTGCACCTGGGCTCCTACTAGACCTGCTCCCCCGGTTCATGACAGAATGTCAAGGCCATTACAAGGAGTCCGCGGGGATACCTGCAGTACTGGAATTGTTGGCGGAATGTATACTCCACCTATGCAAGTCAGCAAGGTCAATATTAGAAGCTGATTGCATGGACACCAAGACCAAGACCCAGACAGGAAGAAAGAAGGCTGCTAAGAGCTTTAAGCGAGAGCCGCTCACCAGAAAAGAAAAGCAAAGAAGACAAGAGGACGACTTATGCTTTTATTGCGGAGGGACTGGCCACAGGATAACATATTGTCCGCACAGACCAGTCAAGCCGTCCGCATCCCAGAACGAGAAACCCCATGCCCAGGAACCTGCATATGACGCCAGCAACGTCACAAAGCAGGAGCATTTCCTGTCGCGACCACAGACAGGTGATGCAGGGGTTAACCAGTCCTCAGCACCTGAGACTCCTACGCCCTCCATCACAATGTCAGAAGACCTCCAGACCTTGTCGGACACCCCCGAGTGGTCCTATATGGACAGTGCGTCATCTGATTCAGAGGTCATGGACACATCCATGGAGATCAACCCCCCGGCTGTTTGTGCAGTCAGAAGCACCACTCCTACCACTCACAGGAGTAGAAGTAGGACAAGACAAGCACATACCGGGACTATCACATCTGTGTATCCAGTAGCTGAGGCCTATCCAGCCCAACTCGGCACAACAGAACCTCTGCCATCAGATCGTGTAGTGACTTCCAACGGCAATGTAATATGTCGTGTGGATCTGGAAGCGTATGAGAAAGCACTACGTGCTAGAGAGGAGGAGGAGGAGGAGAAGAAGAAGAAGAAGTCTCGCCGCAAACGGTGAGATCAACGATCCATGATTCTGTGAGCATCCAGAGGCTGCTCCTTGCGGTGGGGGTATGTCACGGTTCACCATGCGCTAGCTGGACTTGTTTCTATTTTACTTTGACACTCATGTTTCCAGCCACTAGTGGCCGCCCTTTCCACTCAAACCAATCATCGGGTCCAGCTGCAGTTTCTTACCTGATTATCACAGCCTTTATAAGCCTGCCCAGCCCTGCAGTCTGGGCCTTGACATTAAAGTCTGAAGGACTACCTGTTTGGTTCCTGAGTTTGTTCCAGTACCTGCCTTGCTTGTTCCAGTACCTGCCTTGCCTGTTCCAGTACCTACCGTGCCGTGTGCCCCGCGAGTGGGCTTATCTGCCGTGCTGCCCCGCGAGTGGCGCTTATCTGCCGTGTGCCCCGCGAGTGGGCTTATCTGCCGTGTGCCCCGCCCGAGTGGGCTTATCTTAGCCGGTGTGCCCCGCGAGTGCGGCTTTATCTGCCCGTGTGCCCCGCCAGTGGGCTTATCTGCCAAGTGACTTGCCTTGTATATATATTGTTGTACCATCGTATACAATACAACTCTTAATCTGAATCTCCTGTCTGTGGTTTCTTTCCGACGCCTGTCTGTACCGACCCCAAGCCATCATGCATCGTGGGGTACAGACAGAGCCCCTCGTATCCCCTGCACCTGGGCTCCTACTAGACCTGCTTCCCCGGTTCATGACACCCGCTCCCTTCCCATTTTTTTCCTTTAAATGGTGGTGTTTGCCCCTGCCATCAGCAGGAACGTCTCCAACGTCAGAAATAATGTGCAGTGGGAAGGCTCCGGGTAGCTGGAGCCGAGAAGCTCCCAGGTATGGGTATCAGCATCGACCAATTTTTCTCCAACACATATACATTTATCATGAATCTCTGTGCAGTCCTACCCAGCAGGTTACCGATTCCCTTTGAGTTTATACACCTCACATGGTGCAGGGCAGCACATCACAATATGTCTGTGTCCTTAAGAAAATGGCCAACATGGTCCTCTTACTGTACAAATATTTATGAACCAGTTTCATTTTTTGTTGTTGGGTACTCCCAGCCACTACTAAAACTTAAGAGATATTCAGAGAATGTTAAAAAAAAATCTAAAAAATTAAATTGAAATCATTATAGTTTTTTAAATGAAGGGTAATATTAGTTCACCGAGTGCTTACTATTGTTGCCATCCTCCTTCAGTACACTAATTTTTAATGACTTCATTATGTAGGAGGAGCACTCTTTGAGGCTGATTTCAAAAAGAAAGTTACAGACTTATCGGTGACACAACTTCTTTGGCACCATCAAGGAAGCACCAGTCTTATTCACCAAAAAGCGTAAGTATAAACTTAATATATTAGTTACATGCGCTATAACAAGCAGTTACAGGGTTGGCATAAATCAATAAAAATAGCACAGAACTATTTTCTAGAAAAATCAACAAAGCTGTGATGCATAGTGCTGTTTTTCTATAGTTTTTTAGAGGAAAATATCTGGCAATGGGCAGATACTGGGCACTCTTGCTTTTTTATTTTGTTTGTCACATATGTAGGTTTATGTCTAAAGGCTTCTGGAATATATGTCCAGGTCTGGAAATACTCGTTAACTGTCTGCTTCAAAGAGGAAACCAGTATATAGAAAACTATCCTTTAAGCATAATTTGTGTTATAAAATAATGAAGATGTAAACATTTCATATTTTTTCGTTACCTACCTTGCGCCTTGGTTATTCCAAGTATCTGGCATTCTTAGGTGAAAAAATCTTTATATTAAACTTTGGTTCAGTTTTCTCAACCACTCATTTTTCTTTATTTTTCAGCAGTCTTTTGTTTTTGGTCTTGATATTTTTCAAAATAATATCACCTAGAATAAGGTATAAGTGTGACCACAATAACTAATAACTCTTAAATAAAACCACAAAGTATTTGTAGAATGAATACTTTCCTTTTTTGGATAAGGTGTTTCCCTTCTTGGTATGTTTAGGATATAGCTACTATTTGATTGATGACTAACATATTTGATGGAGCTGTAACAAAATTTTAAGGTTCTAGAAGAGCTTCAAATGAATGATCTTCCAGTAAAGTAAATATTCACCAATCAATATGTAAATGTTATATTTAGTAGGATTAACACAACAGAGAGTGAGGTGAGAGTAAGGTGAGAGAAAGAGAGTTCGGGGACAACTCGACATATCCCTGAGTCCCTGATGAAGCCGTTAAGGTGAAACACGTGTTGGGCAGTCTCCGCACTTTCACCATTGTTTGTCCCCACTTTATTTTGGTTTCTCTTCGTGCTTTTTGGTTTATTATGGGACATCAATTTACTGATATATAAATTACTCTGAAAAGCAAAGCCTTTAACACCCAAAACACGTGTGAAAATGTGAAAAAAAGAGAAATAACGAAAAAAATACTTCCCTAGTGTGTCACTGCCGCAGTAATATAAATTACTCTACCTACATCTTAACATTAGCAAAATGGGGTAAGGGTTCACTTATATGACACAAAATATATGTGTTTATTGGATATAGTATTAGAGTTCATGGTAAACCCAGGCACATATACGCTACTTTACAACATAATTCTTGGCTCACAAAACTGAAGTTGCCTATTTAATTTTAGTGGTAGTGAGCTTATTTTTTTTTAAAAAAAATATTTTTTGTAAATAATGTGTATCACTATATCTATGTTGGTCTTCTAGTACCCTTATGCAATGGTGAAAATGAGGGTTGCAATTATTGGAGCAGGAGCCAGTGGTCTGACATCTCTGAAATGCTGTCTCGATGAGGGTTTGGAGCCTACCTGCTTTGAAAGAAGTGATGATATTGGTGGGATTTGGAGGTACACTGTAAGTAAAGTCACTGACCTTCCTTAGTTAAGATGTTACCAGATCTATCATTTTAGTCTTTCCTCAAATAACTACCGATCATGGAAAACAACATAGCCACGCTTTTATGAAGCATTTTTCCATTGCTATGGCAACAGCCTAACAGTGTCTGCTTTTGTGTGACACTACAATGAAGTTTTATTCACACAAATTATGAATGATGGAAAATTTTGCTTGATTTTTTTATCCTGAGAAGGGTTGAGGTTTCAGAAGCAATTATGTTTCTGATGCTGAATTTAGTTACAAAAATGTCAGATTAGGCAGAATAAGGGGGACAGCACTTATTCTACCTACCTCGGCCAAATATAATAAATATAATAAATATGAAAGCACTTATTACTGCATTTGTACTTCACTGTACTGCAGTTTTACTGCACATTTACCGCACTTTTTTTTGTATTGCAAACCTACAGTTTTACTTCACTGTACTGTAGCTTTATTGCATTTGTACTTCCGTACAAAAATAACTGCAGTACAACTGCAGTACAGTGAAGTACAAATGCAGTAAAACTGCAGTAAATTTGCAGTAATACTGCAGTAAAAGTGCAGTATTGCAGTTTTTTCATGTCCAAAAAACAGCAGTATTACTTCAGAAAAACTGCAGTAATTTTTTTGTAAGGGATATGTGAACAACCTTGCATTTAAACAAAGGCAAAATAAATAAATGGAGAGTCTACTGTCCCAGATAGCCTCACGATGGGGTAAATTAATAAGTGCTTTCATATTTATTATATACCTACCTCAGCCAAAAAATATTTGCTCACAGAAGTCTTATTAGACCTCCTGGAAATGTAAGGTATAAGGTGATATACATTAAAGCACATGGCAGCAGTGTATAATACACTTAGCTTTATTACATTAAACTAAATTTTTAAGTGACAAAGGTAAATAATAACAATAAGACAATTCATCGTTTTGCCATTACGTAACAATCAAAATTTCAACTTGCAAATCTGTATAAGGACACCACTCTGGTTAAAAAAAAGCCTTTCTTGTATTTTTTTAACTCTTACATTAATGTATCACTTCACGTTTTGTTTTTAGCCAAATGTGGAAAATGGAAGAGCCAGTATCTACCAGTCCGTTGTCAGCAATACCAGTAAAGAACTGATGTGTTACAGTGATTTTCCACACCCAGATAACACCCCCAACTTCCTCCACAATACTAGAATGCTGGACTATTATCGGAATTATGCAGAAGCATTTGGACTACTGAAATATATCAAGTTCAGGGTAAAAAAGAAATGTCATTCATTGATCAGAAATTAATCTCACGACAATCATCATCTGTCTGAAAAATTAAGATCACTTTATAATCACTATATTATTGAAATGTGAAACTTGAATAAGCTTTTTTTAATTTAATAAAACAAATATTAAACATATTAAGATAATTATGTATAATGGATTATGGATAGTTATGTTTATGTGTTTGCTATGCGGGTTTTCTTTCAGACACTCATTCGGAGTGTGAAGAAAACCCCTGACTTCTCAAGTACAGGCCAGTGGGAAGTGACTACAGAAAAAGATGGAAAGCAAGAGTCAGCCATCTTTGATGCTGTCATGGTTTGCTCTGGTCACCACACTGAACCAAATTATCCACTGGAGGCTTTTCCAGGTGAGTAATGAAAATGTATGTTTTCATAGAGATTATTTAAAATTGTTTCATATTTGCAACAACAAACCTTCTTAATTAACATATTTAAAAATATCTCAGTGTTTTTCACTGCCCAAACACGAAACTAGTTATGCTTCTACAAAAATAGTTGCTTTTGTATCTTAATGTTTTTTTCCCATTAGTCCCGTTAGTTGCTATCCACTAATAAAGCAATACAATTGCACTGCATGAGGCATGGATAGAACACATTTGTTAAACATGATTATTCTATAGGCCAGGTAGATTACATTTGCTAGTTTCCACTCAACCTCTTCACCCTCAATCCATTTCATTCCATGCTTGTCACAGCTTCCTACCAAAGAACATCTTGAAGCATTAAAAGTTTTCAATTCCTACAAATTGTGGAATGAACAGAACACAGTATTCTTGGACAACCAGAGTGATCTGTTTATGAAACGTTATGATGTTCAGGTACGCACTCATTTTGGATTAACAATATTTCTCTCACTGATTCACAGGTATAAAAGTTTTTAAAGGTAAATACATCCACAGCCGAGAATACAAGACTGCTGAAGGATTCAAAGGGAAACGGGTTCTCATAGTAGGAATGGGAAATACAGGGTGCGATATTGCTGTTGAACTCAGCCGAACTGCTTCTCAGGTAACATGCTTTATGTTATCCACAATGTGACATATTCTTTGGCTATGCTATCTTGAGATCCTGCTACAATCATTCAATCAATTACCATTCTGGGTATCAGTGATAATACTGTATTGAAGGCTCAGTTTAGAATTATTAATTCATTCATGACACGTATGCTAAAAGGGTACATAAAATAAAAATTGTTAAGAAGACACATCTGTTGTTTGTTGCATTGTTGTGTAAATAAAATGTTATTTTAATAATATATGTTCCTTTTTGTTTGCAATATTTTGCTAGGACTAGGTTCTTTGTTGGTTGGTATGATGATTTCTCATGTAACTTGATTAATATAAAATGCTAATATAAGTATATAAAGTATTAGCTAAATATATCAAAGGTAACCTACATGTTTTTCAGGTGTTTCTTAGCACAAGAAGAGGATCCTGGGTAATGAGTCGTGTTTTTGAGCAAGGTTACCCTTGGGATATCTGCTTTGACACACGGTTTCAAAATTGGTTCCGTAATATACTTCCTGTATCTGTTGTTAGCTGGTTAATTGACAGGAAAGTGAATGGATGGTTTGACCATGCCAACTATGGCCTTCAGCCCTATGACAGGTAATTGTGAGATTTAAAAAAAAATATCAACTGGAGTTGCAAGGCTGGTTGGAGTTCAGGCATGAAGACCATTCTTCTGCATGCTATGGAACCTCAAACCTTATTGTTCCATAAAATATTAAAGCCCCACGCTATATTGAACTATAATGCACCTGTCGAAAGTCTATTGCCCATCAGTTGTTCATTGAAATAAAAATCCTCACAATAAATCTAAGCCTGTGATCCTCCAGCTTAAAAATACCATATCTTGCCCTGCAACCAGCTTTTGTCTTTACTCCAACATATAAAGGTTGATCGAGATTTCTGAAAGTATTCATGAACTCCTATGTCTTTTTGTCTGTATTTAATCCTGCTTGCTGGCATACTTTTTTCTAGGGTGCATAATGTTGCCTCTTAGCATCAGCTAAAACAGTAAATGTCCATAGGATACCTTCTGTATTATAATAACATTTTGCGTGGCAATGCATGCCCATAAATGTCTGTGTTTTAGGATTGAAAGTTCCTCTTCAAGACACATCCCTCTGTCTTTTTTTTTCTCCCCTAAAGTTACCTTTTTCTGGGAAAATGTTTGGTGAATATGAGTTTATCACACTGCTCTACTGGACTTAAAGTCAAAATATTCAAGTGTTTCTGACAAAGCTCATTTTGACTTCCGAGTGACCAAGCCCCTCTCCCAAATAATAATAATAATAAAAGTTTGTTTAGTGTTTTGGATAAGCAGAATAGTTGTCTATAAATGAAGAAGTTAATATGAGAGACTTAAAGCACACTTTTGATAAGTCTCCCTGACATAAAAGAAGTCCTGTCACAAAGTCCAGTCACAAATGGAGGATGAAGCTGATAAGACAGGCCAAATAGCTCCTTATGTGTTGCCACATTGTATGGTTTTTAGGTTTTTTTTTAGAAATACAAAGCAACAAAATTGTTGCATTCACCTACATTTGTCTGAACAAGAAGTAGTATATTCCATGCGTACTAATCAAAAACATTTTTGTGCAGAACTCAGTTTAAAGAGCCCTTGCTAAACGATGAACTGCCAAGTCGGATAACATGTGGATTTGTTTTGGTGAAGCCAGAGGTGATAGAATTCACTGAGAATTCAGTCAAATTTGATGATGGAACTACAGAAAACATTGATGTTATCATATTTGCCACGGGGTATAACTTCTCATTTCCCTTTTTGGATGAGTCTATTATAAAAGTAGAAAACAATAAAACATCTTTGTATAGAAGCATTTTTCCAGCAAGCTTGGAGAAGCCCACTCTGGGTGTTATTGGGCTTATCCAGCCCCTTGGTCCTATTATGTCAACTGCAGAGATCCAAGCTAGATGGGTCACCAGAGTCTTTAAAGGTAAGATTGCTATAAAATCATTATTTTTATTACATATTTTGCAAAGATATATTTTAACAGAAATACATGTTTATGTCCACATTTAGGAATGTATAGCCAAAAATAGTATATACCAATGATTTTATTTTTCCTTATAGGTTTGTGTAAGTTTCCATCTTTCAAAGAGGTGATGGCTGATATCGAAAAGAAAAAGCAGATTACCAAAAAAAAGTAATTCTATGTTTCCTTTTATTAAACTTGCATTCCAACTCAAGCACTTATAATGAAAATGAAATGTCATACTCATAAGACTCTTGACGTTTAATGGCTCTGCCTGAGGAATAACAAAAAACATAGACGGTGTGTAGCATATAGCTGGATCATGCATCAAATCCAATCATTTTTAAGAGGGTAATATGGCCTTTAATAAACATTTGTAATCGTATTTAATTGCAGACTAAAACAGAAATAAGATTATATAGGACGTTATGAATAGAGTACAATGAAATCTACTCTGAATCTGGCAAATTGGAATTTTCACATCAAAAACTTGTATAAAATGTATGTGTGCTTGCAATAAAAGTTAAATATTGGACACATACACCAAAGAATAGGTACTATTATAGTTGTTACTGGGTGCTCTTGCTCTTTCTAAATGCAGTAGGTCACAATTAAGGGAGATTTAGAGCTATCACATTGAAAAAGGGACAGAGAGCCCAAAATATTTGCTCAGCAAAATGTGATTATGGATGAGCATAACATAATGGACTAAAAGTTTATATACTTGGCATGGTGATTTGGTGCATTCTTCTGATATTTCCCTCTTTTCTTGGATTGTATTAGACCGTGGTACATCAGTATTGATATCCGTATGCAGCTCCCGGTAGAACGTTATATCTTAGTGATTATCACTCCTATATAGTATATGTGTGTTCTTGTCTAAAACAAAACAACATTCAGCCTGGATTAATAACAGGAGAGCCATATTTGCATCGTAATTTCATTGAGTCTATAAGAAGAATGTGAACCTGTCATCCACCCATGTATATTTCTTTCTTGTAGTTATTAAAACATGTATCTCAAAACATTATATAATGAAATAAAGGCATTGTAATATTTATTATTATTCGTTACAGGTTTGGCACATCAAGGGAGAGTGGTTTACAGCTGGATTACATTGAATACCTGGATGAACTAGCAACTGACATGGAGGTCAAACCTAATATTTTACAGCTTTTCCCCACAGACCCATTTTTAGCCCTCGCAGTCCTGTTCGGACCCTGCACACCAGCACAGTACCGTCTTGTTGGACCTGGGAAATGGCCACAAGCCAGGAAGCAGATCATGACCACCTGGGATCGCATAATAAAACCAATGAAAACTCGAACCGTGAAACAACATGAATCTAAATCTATGGGAATGGCATTTTTCCTTGGAGCTATTTGTGCTCTAGTTGTGCTGTTTTCAGTAGTTGTGTACAAATATTGAGAGTGTGAATTATAGAGATCTTGTTTAGAAGGTTTTCTCCTTTACATTTAGATTTTAATAATGGCCCATTATTTCCAGACTTTTTCCAGACATCCTTTACTTTTAAGGAATACTGATAACAAGTACTAATTGCTTTTGTTTCATTTTAGCACTCTTACCAAACCTACATTGACAAATAATATTGTATCTAAGTAATGTATACAATGTAATGTATTAGTGGAAGCTAATTATTTGGATTATTCTTACAGCGCAAGGAAATTCTGTTTTCCTCGGGGTTAGTCAAGGCTGGGGTCTGGGCCAAGATCAGATTGTGCTGCTTATCTTAAGCGTGCCAAGATCATGCTCTTCTACCCTAATACTTGACAGAAAAGTGTCAAAAACAGTTTATGTATCTTTTTTAAACTGCAATTATAGAGATTGATGAAACTGTAGTGGCAACAAACGCACATATAATGTAGCCAAAAATAATTTTGAAACTAAATTACCAAATGTAACCATGTTATTGTATTATAATATTATTAAATATTTAGATCAATATGTCACAAATTTGTTCCGTTGAATTATTTACCGTTGTATTTGTTTCTGTTTCTTTTTTACATTTGTCCCCATTCGTAATAATAAAATAACTAGATGGGATAAAAAGGTTAACTTCTTTTTTAGACTATTTTTGGTGATATTGCTTGAGCTAGTCCTTAAGACTACCTATAATATATTCCTAATAGAATACTTCTATATAACCCCTTAATCTGCAATTGGTACGTCTTCAAGACATGTTGAAGAAACATTTATATAAGGTATTTCAAATCAAATTTTGAATTTACTTGCCCCATGCAACATATATGCAACAGATGCCTCTTCGTTATTATAGCCCATGTTGTTTCATGGCACAATAATTAACAACTAGCTAAAACTAATATAAAACACAAACTTGAGTACTGTCCCCCTAAAAAATGGAAAACATGACCAGAAATGGAAAAAAGAATAGTAACCTCATACAAAAGTCTCCAAACCAAAATTGTGATAAAAGCGCACACACACACAAGTCCTTGTTTGTTTTCAGATATAGGTTGCCAAATTAGAATAACGTCCACCTTTAAACAAAAATATTTTGTGCTTCTCATCGGCTTTATTTAGAGAAGTAGAAAACTTGTTTCTAAGCTATTGTTTAAAATATTCTAGAACATTATTTATGGGATTATTTTCACACTGATTAATTTTTTATTTCATTTTTGGTCCATTTGTTTTTGGACAATCTATATTTATTCAGGGGGCTTTTTCCATCCGTTTCTGTACCTGTCTATCTCCATGAATCTGTCTGCAAAATTCACAGACAGAAAACTAAGAGGCAAGGGGAGAAGTGGAACTAAGGAAAAGGAGACAAGGACACAAAAGCATTCAGCAGAGAAGGTGGGGAGACGTTAAGAAAGAGCTTGAAAGAGTGAATGAGAGTGAAAAAACTATACAATGCCAATTCGGGCTTTCTTCTTGATTTACATTTGTTGGGGTCCCTCCTCATTTTTGGACAGAATTCATTAAAATTAAGCGTTATACAAATCTGATTGCACAAGTCTACTATTTTTTGTCTCTATTTTTACTTTAAGCAGTGGAAAACTGATGACATTTGGACTCTAATAGAAACATAAATTTTATTCAATGTAGTGTCTTTTTCATCTTAAAAATTAGGCCTAATAGAAACTTAATTCTTGACGCAGAAATCTTATAAGAATGCATTTGGAAGCCAGCTTGTGAAATTCCAGGAACCCCTGGAACAGAAACAGAAACATTTTTTTAAGGAACAGATGGTTTTGTCTGGTTTTCTAACTTGGACTGTATCCCACTTAATCCCACCAAGTTAATCCTTGGTGACTTGAGTCTGAAAGTAGTTTCTGACCCAGTACTTATAACTAAACACTAGTGGAATATGTTCTTACTCATGGTTGCCCAGCATTGGAACCTATTTATTGAGTATGACAAGTTTAGATATAAGGTAATATGACAGTGGGTACTATAAGATGTAACTATACAGTCCCTTAACTGCTAATTTTAAGTTTAAAGGTTCAAAGACCACGGACACCCATCCTTAAAATTGTGTAAGGGATATAGACTTGCAGTGGAAGATTATGAAGTCAAAGTGGTGGGGGGGTGATCCTTTAGCAAGAGTGGCAGTACTACTTCTAAACCTCTTGTGTCCTATTGTGCTCTATGCTCATGTTAAGGCTTTCTAATTTAAACCAGCAGTTAAATCTGGGATTTTGCATTAGCTAGGTGTAAAGAGCATTAAAACACTGCAGATTATTATCCCCTAAACCGTAAAAATTGAAACACTCAAAACAAAAAGGAAGCTTTGTGCCTACGCATGTAACCTATTGAATTGCAAGGTTACTGTACAAGTGACCAAATAATAAAGTAGCCTTAAGCACATTATGCAAAGCAAGTACTCAATACACACTATCCACAACTGTGCGAAATCACATTATATAACATTAAATTGATTGAAAGCCCCAAAAAGACAAATAGAGAATATCTAATTGTCATTTGAGTGCTGCCTAAAGTCGTTACTTTAGGTGACATGAGTCATGAATTTCTTGACACATCTTCTATTAAACAACAAGTAGGAGTGTGAAGAAGCCAGATACAATAAAAAAAAACTCAAAGATCATATCTCTACTCTAGTCTTTTGTTCTGTTGACAAATACCGGTACTTATGTTGGTGTATAGCACGATATCATACAGAAAAACATCTAATTGGACAGTTGTATCCCTGGATGTACATTCTATTGGATGGCTGGGCTACTTGGCATCTGTATAATGTTATATTAAATAAATCTTTCCAAAAGGAAATACCCTACCGGTAAGTATTAATTTCTAGGTTTGAATATGGATTTTTTCCAAAAGAAATGTTGGAGGCCAGAATTCTGACACTTTTTAAGTCAGGCAAGAAACTAACCTGTTGCCCAAACTGTAGGCCAGCTTCACTTGAACAATGATATTCAATTGTACTCGAAAATGTTAGAAAATAGACCAGCCCAAAATTTGAAATTCTGATATTTACCATACCAGCCCAGAAGCCCAGAGCAAATGACACACCAGCCACATCGCAATAACTGAGTGCCATATGCAGGGGACCATGAGCAACCTCATTGCGGTTGCTGCAGACTCTACCACCTTGAACTTCATGTTGGATACCGTTATCAAGGGATGGTGCAGCATGCTTGACTGTAAGCCTGCCCTGCTCCTTTTTGGGAACTCTGCTCCCCATGATGGGGAGCAAATAATTAGATGTAAGAGGTGGTGACTGAAGGCAGATGTGGGAGAAACAGCACCCTGCTGCACGCCTGCCTCTCCCCTTTTAGAGTGACATACGGGGCCAGGCTGTGGCTGTGCTTTACACTGGGCTTCATCAGCCATGTTGTACACATAATACTTGAAGTGTCCTTGCTGATAAATGTGACAAGGACATACAATTGCCATGAGCATCAACAGATACCTCCCTTTCAGTACACAAAGGGGAAATATTTTTGCACCTTGTTGATCATACTTTCAAAAAGCTTGACCAACCACGTTGATCATCTACTGCCTTAAGATCAAAAACGGGAGACTCTGGGAGAAGTATCATTTCCCTGGATCGACACCCAAATGCTCCATGTCGTGGGAACAGGGTCCTGACACACCCACTACCAGCCTATTTCACCTTTAAATGGGGTGTTTTCTGATGGACCACCCCTTGATGCTTGAAGTTTTGCCACCAAAAACAGCCATGCACCTACTTGACAGACCTTGACAGAACTTTTAAAACAGCTATACAGATAGAGCATATCTCATAACTCTGCAGCCTGGCACATAACATAGATGGCAGGAAGCCATGTTAACTTTGTTAGTTTGGCCAGAAATTTTGCAATTCATACCCTAACTCTTTCTGTGCAGATCCTTGAACTTGTTCTATGGAAATATGCTATCGTAAATCACAGGTAACCATGTCTGCCAAACCTCAAGGAGAAAAACATAGAAAAAAAGATAATGTTCCAGTGAAGGATTTAGACTCCTGCTGGCCAAACTCTCCGTCTCCACAAAACTAACAAGGCACAGATGCGGACATTCAGATGGTTTTGTCTGGTTTTCTAACTTGGACTGTATCCCACTTAATCCCACCAAGTTAATCCTTGGTGACTTGAGTCTGAAAGTAGTTTCTGACCCAGTACTTATAACTAAACACTAGTGGAATATGTTCTTACTCATGGTTGCCCAGCATTGGAACCTATTTATTGAGTATGACAAGTTTAGATATAAGGTAATATGACAGTGGGTACTATAAGATGTAACTATACAGTCCCTTAACTGCTAATTTTAAGTTTAAAGGTTCAAAGACCACGGACACCCATCCTTAAAATTGTGTAAGGGATATAGACTTGCAGTGGAAGATTATGAAGTCAAAGTGGTGGGGGGGTGATCCTTTAGCAAGAGTGGCAGTACTACTTCTAAACCTCTTGTGTCCTATTGTGCTCTATGCTCATGTTAAGGCTTTCTAATTTAAACCAGCAGTTAAATCTGGGATTTTGCATTAGCTAGGTGTCAAGAGCATTAAAACACTGCAGATTATTATCCCCTAAACCGTAAAAATTGAAACACTCAAAACAAAAAGGAAGCTTTGTGCCTACGCATGTAACCTATTGAATTGCAAGGTTACTGTACAAGTGACCAAATAATAAAGTAGCCTTAAGCACATTATGCAAAGCAAGTACTCAATACACACTATCCACAACTGTGCGAAATCACATTATATAACATTAAATTGATTGAAAGCCCCAAAAAGACAAATAGAGAATATCTAATTGTCATTTGAGTGCTGCCTAAAGTCGTTACTTTAGGTGACATGAGTCATGAATTTCTTGACACATCTTCTATTAAACAACAAGTAGGAGTGTGAAGAAGCCAGATACAATAAAAAAAAACTCAAAGATCATATCTCTACTCTAGTCTTTTGTTCTGTTGACAAATACCGGTACTTATGTTGGTGTATAGCACGATATCATACAGAAAAACATCTAATTGGACAGTTGTATCCCTGGATGTACATTCTATTGGATGGCTGGGCTACTTGGCATCTGTATAATGTTATATTAAATAAATCTTTCCAAAAGGAAATACCCTACCGGTAAGTATTAATTTCTAGGTTTGAATATGGATTTTTTCCAAAAGAAATGTTGGAGGCCAGAATTCTGACACTTTTTAAGTCAGGCAAGAAACTAACCTGTTGCCCAAACTGTAGGCCAGCTTCACTTGAACAATGATATTCAATTGTACTCGAAAATGTTAGAAAATAGACCAGCCCAAAATTTGAAATTCTGATATTTACCATACCAGCCCAGAAGCCCAGAGCAAATGACACACCAGCCACATCGCAATAACTGAGTGCCATATGCAGGGGACCATGAGCAACCTCATTGCGGTTGCTGCAGACTCTACCACCTTGAACTTCATGTTGGATACCGTTATCAAGGGATGGTGCAGCATGCTTGACTGTAAGCCTGCCCTGCTCCTTTTTGGGAACTCTGCTCCCCATGATGGGGAGCAAATAATTAGATGTAAGAGGTGGGGACTGAAGGCAGATGTGGGAGAAACAGCACCCTGCTGCACGCCTGCCTCTCCCCTTTTAGAGTGACATACGGGGCCAGGCTGTGGCTGTGCTTTACACTGGGCTTCATCAGCCATGTTGTACACATAATACTTGAAGTGTCCTTGCTGATAAATGTGACAAGGACATACAATTGCCATGAGCATCAACAGATACCTCCCTTTCAGTACACAAAGGGGAAATATTTTTGCACCTTGTTGATCATACTTTCAAAAAGCTTGACCAACCACGTTGATCATCTACTGCCTTAAGATCAAAAACGGGAGACTCTGGGAGAAGTATCATTTCCCTGGATCGACACCCAAATGCTCCATGTCGTGGGAACAGGGTCCTGACACACCCACTACCAGCCTATTTCACCTTTAAATGGGGTGTTTTCTGATGGACCACCCCTTGATGCTTGAAGTTTTGCCACCAAAAACAGCCATGCACCTACTTGACAGACCTTGACAGAACTTTTAAAACAGCTATACAGATAGAGCATATCTCATAACTCTGCAGCCTGGCACATAACATAGATGGCAGGAAGCCATGTTAACTTTGTTAGTTTGGCCAGAAATTTTGCAATTCATACCCTAACTCTTTCTGTGCAGATCCTTGAACTTGTTCTATGGAAATATGCTATCGTAAATCACAGGTAACCATGTCTGCCAAACCTCAAGGAGAAAAAAATAGAAAAAAAGATAATGTTCCAGTGAAGGATTTAGACTCCTGCTGGCCAAACTCTCCGTCTCCACAAAACTAACAAGGCACAGATGCGGACATTTTTGCACAAAAAGTAGTGGAATTACCAACTCTGTGAATTGACTTCAAATTCGACGTAATGAGAGTGTCAATAGACTATCCTGGAAACGTTAATATCTCACTCCAATTGCCTGGATAAACTCACGTGTATCTACCTACATCCAACCTGGACAATCTTCAATGCACAATGTTAATGTAAATGTCCCTGCGCTTTAGGAATCAACCCCATTCTCCTGTTCCAAGACTAATCAGCATCCATTACAGAAAAGTGCAGTAGCTTCTTAACTGTCTGTGCGGCTTTATACAACAAGAAGAGTAGGTTTGCATAGTTTTCCCAAGTGAGACTTTGGTTTCAGTACCAGGACACAGCCAAGTATTTTGATGCAAGGGGGAGGACAAACAACTCATTGAAACTCTACCTAACGTTAACTGACTCTTGGACCACAAGTTCCTAATGTTTGGTACCCTTTAGATGTTATGGTCCAGTAAAACAAACTTTTTATTTGCGCAGTTGAAGCTTTGGATATTTCTTCTAGCTTCTGGATCTCACACACAGTTGCTTTTTTCTTGTATATCACAATTCATAGGAAATCCAGTGGAGGGCGATAGGCCTATGGAACAGAGCTCAAAGCTGTCATATTCCTACATGTTATCCTAAGGCTCTTAGATTAGCCTATGTTTGGTCTGTAATGTAATACCCTGGAATATAAAAGACTTACATGACCCAGTCAAACCACATTCGCTTATGTTCCACCTAAAGAAGGTAAAAGCCAATATCATATTGTGGTAAAAAAACCCCAAACATTTAACGGAGTATGAAAACCCCGAGTTTAAGCAGACCTGCATAGAGGAGTGTGTATATTTTTTTCTAAATGCTTTTGTGTGTTTTTGAGGTCTGCAGCTTGATGGGGGTGTTTCCTGATGGGGGTGTTTCCTGATGGGGGTGTTTCCTGATGGACCACCCCCTGATGTCAGCAGGTTGTCCTGGGCATGTTCCCATGTATGCTTGAAGTTTTGCCACCAAAAACAACCATGTGTGTGACATTCTTGGTCACTCTTTACCGAGATAATGCTTATCGTGGCCCCCTTCTCCTTAAAATGAGTCACAGATGATGCTTAATACTTAAGAATCGTTTATTAAACGTCAGCTATGGATAAATATGTCCACAGTGAAGGCCATTCTTTCAACCACACTGTGACAATCATATAAATGTAATTTGCATATTAATCATAATAAAGACCACCAAAGCATTATTACAAACATCATACGTCATTATAATTGTGTAACTTTATACCAATAATTTGTCTTTATGGCAATTTAAACAAGTACCATACCAAATTCCAACCAAACATAACTTAAACCACTTAAACAGATATTGACCACCATGCTGGCATAGATGTATTTCATAAGGGAAGAGTTGTCACCCTCTGCAAGCCCCTTACATAATGCCCCATGCATGTGACCGCAACCAACCAGATATCTGGAGGCTTCTCCAGAAGTTATGAGAGAGACGGAATTTAACCTCGAAAGTGGTGCCTGCACCCACCTCTGTCATGTGGCCCCTCTGTCTGAGTGTCCCTACCTCTGGAGCTGTCCAGGGTGTCTTATAGACGTAGCACAAATGTAGCAAGCAAAGCAGGACCTAGATGTGTGCCGGCCAGCTCTAGAGTGGTTTTCCCCCTACTGTGGGGAAATAGTAATAGTAATAGTTTGTAATAATTGCAGGGTAGGGCTAGCATGTATAATAGCATAATACCCTGCAATAGCATAATTGCAGGGTAGGGCTAGCTGCCTCAGGCTTGAGTTGTTTGACAACATAAATAATGTAACTGTCAAAATATGTGTAATCTAATCTGTATTGTACATCTTCTATTACAAAGCAGTTTAATATGGTAGGCCGTATGTATGCCAAGCACTTGTTTATGCGTTACTGTCAATGTAGAACAAAAACAATGAATACACATTACCCAAGAAGTTGTTATTTTTATCTTGGCAATATAAAGTAGAAACATTCTAAATACTTCCATAGCTAAAGTTAAGATTATTACCAAACCATTAAATAGCCAGATTTCATGCTAAGGGTCTACCATGTACTTATATAAGAAATTGGCCTTAAACCCTGTTTATTAGACTTGTGCATTCGGATTTGTACGAATTGCAAATGTACCAAATTTTGGTATTCTCTGCAATTCGTATGAAGCCACGTTCCTCCAATCCAGAAGAGAACGTCACAGAAAGTGCTCTCATTTTGCCCTTACTTAAACTCAGAGGAATATGGCGGCTCTTTCAGTGAGAGTGAGTGAGAGTGTATGTGGGCACTGGGCATGAATTTCGTTTTCAAAAATGCCTCGGAATTTTCAAACGAACTGAATTCCTAGAAGATCCTGGCTTTAAAAAAGTGATTGAATCAGTTAAAAGGTTTACAGCTAGAAAAGCCATTTTGTTCAAAAACAAATCAGAAAGCATGTTGGCTGAAAGATACACAAAACAGACCTAAAATGAAGAGAACTAATACTGTCATTTTAATATACTTTGCAGGGACTTCTCCACTCCCAGAAAGCATGTTGGTTTAAAGCCAACAGTTCTCAATATACTGTATGTAGGTATAGAGCGTCATCGATAGCTGGAATGACACAATCTCAGCCCTTGCTGAGAACATGCAATTTTCAAGGTAATGCCTACTACAATACAGAGTGTAATTTACATAAATGTATGTTATATGCAGGTAAAACCAGCACACCTTTGAAATGTAGAATCAGAGAACATCTAAATGACATTGTTTCGAAAAAGGGATACTCCTATTACTCAATTTACATTGTTGCAATCTGAACAAGTCATAGAACATGTCAAAGCAAACCCAAGAGAGGGAGCCAAATTTCACAAGACAAAGAGAGGTACCGGTATATTGGATTTTTCATCTAGGTAGTAGACGACCATATGAAATGAATTCTAAATATGATATTTCCTATTTTTATTGATTTTTTTACTATATATATATATATATTTGATATATATATATATCTATATATATATACGCGTATAAAACATATCAATTATATATATTTACTGGACATCACAAATAAATCATTATACTATAATTATATATTATATATATATATATTTACTCACAGAGTCCATTGCACACCATTCCAAATATTCCAAGCCTGGTGTATTAATGATTAATTATATAGATTGCATCTATATATAATTCAATTCTTAAGTTTATTTTTCTTTATGGCTGTTGTATGAATTACTAATAGCTAATCATGATGCATACGTTATGAAATTAGTATTGCATGTTACCTCACACTTATGAGTAAGCACTGGATGAGATGCAAAACAAGTTTAATACAGACTTTGTTTGCTTTGAATTCCCCATGCTAATAAAATACAGATTATGGGTGAATTGGAAAGTAACTCCAGAGCCCCTCTCTCTTTTTTAAATATCCCTAAACCTAGACTTATTTTGGACTAGGGCTCTGGATGAACAAGCAAGAAGAAGCCTATGGTCTGGTAAGGAATATCCCTTAATTCATGTAGCGTGAAATATTAATTTTAAGCTGGACCCCCTGTCAAGAGGGTTGAGCTGTTGGTTCCATCATGCATTGAGAGTGTGACCCAGTGGTTGTACCTGACTTTAGTCTAGAGGAAGCCACCAGAAAAGTAAATAAAGTATATAGATACATTATATATATATAATTTGTATAAATTGCTCATAAGGATTACATGTACCATTTGGCACTGTAGCCAGCCTACATAATTTCTGAAGGTGTTTAACTTTTTATCCAAAAAGCTAAAAGTGAAATCACAAGGAAGAAGATCCAGGGCAAGATCGACAAAGGCAAACGAGTCAACAGAGGAGAACATGACTTTTCTCGTTTGCCTCTTGTTCTCAGAGGCTTTTCGATACGATCCCATTGGGTCATAATGGCATCCCTTGCTCCAGCCCACTTTCCAGGACCAGTTAAACGATATTGATAAGAATTGAGTGGTCCAAAAAAAACTTTCAGAGCCAAAA
This sequence comes from Spea multiplicata, assembly GCA_009364415.1. Classification (NCBI taxonomy): domain Eukaryota; kingdom Metazoa; phylum Chordata; class Amphibia; order Anura; family Pelobatidae; genus Spea; species Spea multiplicata. Next base: position 50,784 of record VKOC01018961.1, on the reverse strand, counting down.
CTGGATCTGTCAGAAGCAGTTTCAGGATGTTTGGCTTTACTTTAATCTGTGACGCCAATTCATCCAAATATGCAACGTAGTTCATACGTCGGGAATTCTCTTTTGCTGACCCAAACCTTGATGGGAAAAAATAAGCCAATCTTTAAACAAAACTCTTCAATTAACAATTACAATTTTAGATAAATGAAAGGACAGATAGGTAGGTAGCTACATTTAGAGAAAGGATGTAAATGAAAGAGTGGCTATTCAATAAACAGAATTTGAATGGGATGAGACCAGCAAGTCATACTTGGTTTACAAGCAGATGGTAAATCTCATTAACCTACACACACGTTTGAACCCATGCATATCCAGAAAAAGTGTTATATTTAAATTGAGGTGGTTTTATACTACTTCTTCTGAAATAAAAATAAAACATACCATTTAATTCTGAATTTCTCATCACTGACTAAGTAATTCTTCATCTCGTCTTTGCTTGGAAGCTCAAGTGATCCTAAAAAACAAGAGAAATATTAAAACAGAATTTATTTCAATATGTATTTAAATGCCGTGTCCAACAATATTCTTTTGTTACTGGAAAGGAATTTAATATGTATTTCAATAAGCATAATGTTATCCCAAATATAAGACAAAGAACCATTGATGTTTTACATCGGAAATAAAAGCAAGCAAACAAGAAAGGCTGACTGGTTATTATCGGCCAACAACTTCTGTTTCTAGTTCGCCTAAACATAAGTATATCAGTTCTTAAAGAATGTAATATAAAGTTAGTGTATTATAGATTGATAACTAATATTGAGTTCTAATTTCGCAATATCGTTAAATTGTTAATATACTACTGACCTTTAAAGAGCCTAGTAGCCCAACGGTTCTGAAGTTCAGCAGCTACCATGATTGACCCAACTGGCTGAATAAAACCAATGAAAGCTAATGTGGGTTTTTCAATGTCGACAGGAATTATTTTTTTGTATAAAAATCCTTTACTGTTATCCATTTTAATGGCGGATTCGTCCAGGAATGGAAATGATAGATTATATCCTGTGGCAAAGATGACAATGTCAATATTGTCTACTGTTGTGCCATCTGAAAACTGGACTGATGTCTCCATGAATTTAATTACTCCAGGCTTCATAATTATCGATCCTGACAGAATGCGACTCGGGAGCTCTTCATTAACCAATGGTTCTTTTGTCATGGCTCTGTAAACAACAAAATTACAAAATTCACAACATTTAATACTAGCAGAAAAAACGTTGTCGTGATGACAAAATATGGAGTAACCTTACATAAAATATGAAATTAAACAAGAATCCCATGTTAAAGAACAATAAACTTACTATATGTTGAAGGCGTACCCGGCATCAGTATAAGCAAAGCATAGAATTTGACGGCAGATAAGAACCATTGGCCCATTTAGTCTGCCCATTTTCCTGATGTGGACATTCAGACCTTAATTAGTCATTGGTCTTGTGTTAGATTCAGGTCTATCCCATGCATGTTTAAACTCACTCTTTGTGTTAGCTCCTACCATTTCTGATAGAGGACGTTCTATTTATCTGCCACCCTCTCGGTAATTTAAAACGGTAAAACATTTTTACATTTCATTTCACGGACTTGTTAGTTTTAGTGTATCACCTCTTGTACTGAACTTTCAGGTTTTTGTTTCTGTTGCAAAATGAAATTCAGTGATATAATTTCTTATTTATTTTCTTCACATCACTGTTCCTCTTCTTAACTTAATGACTTGGAACCTGACTCAGATTTTCTCATGCAACCATTAATTATAACTTGTTGTACTTTATAACTGGAAGTCATTAAATTAGGGAGAAGGATTGGGAGGAGAAATAAATAAATAAATACAAATATAAATACAAAGGTATTTCTTGACTTGACTTGCTATAGATTGTTTCACTGTGGTCATTAAATTAAATGAGGTGAGAATCAACAATTAAAAATGGAAGAGGATGTGACTGACATTCACAGTAGTTTAAAGCCTGTAAACTAGGTAAATATACAGCATTACTTTACTCTATTACATTAGGCACACACATACAATACAGTACAGAGCCACACTACCTTATATTAATGCAAAGTACAGAATGCAGTCACACTAAACCAGAGATACACATGCTTACTACCTTATACACAGTCACACCTCCCTATACACATGCAAAGTACACAGTGCAGTCAAAGTACCCTAGCTACAATATACTAAACAATACACAGCAACTTAACCCTATACACAAGCTTACTATCCTATACACAGTAACACTACTCTGGACACATGTATCCTATACAATTCACATTGGCACCCCCCATGTATTACTATGCTATACAAAGTCATACTACCCTATGCACATACATACTACCATGTACATTTCATGGCTCCTATTAACTGTACCAAGCAGTGATTGATTGTTGGATGAGATCCCAGAAAATAATCTGGTCTAGGTTCAAAGTCATTAAGTTAAGAGGTGGAACAGTGAAGTGAGCCCAACGAGCAAACAAATGAATAAGTGTATAAAGAATATTTAGATGTTTCCGGTTCATTTTCATTTATTTCCTTTGGGGTCCCTCCTCATTTTTGAAGGTTCCTTTAAATCCACAAATTAGACAAAAAATTGTTAGAACTGCAGTTCATACGAATTCAAATGGACAAGTCTTGCTTGCTGAACATAGCGTAAGTTGGAGTCACACATAACATGAAAGGCTAAAACATGGATTACCCTTGCATCCAAAAAAACAAATTAGAACAACTCAGCACAATAACAATCACTCAATTTAACATAACGGTAAGGATACTTAAATGTTATCAAAATCACAGATTCTAATTTACCCTTCTGGTTCAAAGTCATAGAGATGATGGTTGAACTGATTATTCATTTGCTTCTTAAATAACCACTGTGATACAGCAAGTGGTAGAATGCTTTGGATCCAGCTCTTATATCGAGTAAGAAGAAGTACATCATAAGGGTATCCTTTACTTCCAAGGCGGCGTAAAACCCAAACACCCCTCTTTGTGCTGAGGTATACCTGGGAAGATACATTCATAAACGGTAGCATTGAAAGACCTTGTACATTACTCAATCTTGAGAATGAAACTCTAAATGAAAGGCCTACTTTTTATTTTTGTAAATGAACATAGATGAAATGAAATTACCTGTGAAGCTCTGGTACAGAGCTCAGTAGATAGATCAACTCCGCTGTTACCCATTCCTATGATTAACACTTTTTTCCCATCAAATCCAATTGGTCTCTTGTATTGTCGGCAGTGTAGAATTTTTCCCTTAAACTTGTTTATACCTTGGTGTAAATATAAAAAAAATAAACAGGTATTTTTTTTTTAATATATATTTTTTTTATATTTATTTTTTTTTTTTATTTTTATTATGCACGATGGGTGTTATTTTGTAAGGACGGACATGTTCAAGTGTTTATAATGCAAAACTGCACAACACTATTAATATAGTTATTACAATCAGAGCGCTGCACTTTATTTATCTTTTGTGTTTTTTTACTGTCACGTAGGGGTTAAGTGTCAAGTGCTGGCAGCTATTTATACTCACTTTATATATCCAAATATCTATTAGAAGCGCCGTCATTCACTTTATTTTTGTACATACCTTGGTGTAAAGAAGATGAAATCTTAAAGAATTCAATGGGGGAAAAAAATGTTCCCTCTCTTAGTGTTAATAATGTGTTGCATAGTGGGGGAGCAGAGTACGTTTCCATAGGGTGTTGTGGTCATTTATTGGGCAGTGCCCAACATATAAATGCACCATGGACCCCACAGCATGTGATCCTCTCTGTGAAGCAACGTGCTATCAAATGTAAACCACAAACACTCATTTTGTTTCATTTTAGTTTAGTCAAACTAAATAGATGGCTCCTGTGAAATTGAATCTGTCACTTTCCATTGGCACAATATTTAACATTTTTATATACTAAATAAATTGATCTGTCGCTCTGAAACAAGAATCTCAGGTTCCATAGGCAATTGGACTATTGGCAAAAAAAACCCCACTAGCTATAGGTAGTGCTATGCTAAAAGCTGTAACACATGTCAGCAAATGAGTAGAGGAGCAGAGAAATGGTGTAACGAAACCCGGATTTTTACTTCATTGGAGCCATATGTTGAGGGCTTTGAGCAACAAAGTGATACAAAAGCCCTATTTAGCTCATCAATTCAAAACCGCTCTGTGCAACGTATTCATTTTGAAATGACAGATAAAGATGTACCTGGAAAAGCATCCATTGGTAATAAAGGATCCACATGTTGGCCAGAGCAAATCATAACTGCGTCAAAGATGGTTGTATGTTTTTTGTCGTCTGATTCAGTGATAACAACCCACTGCCCTGTCTGCTTAAAATCCAAATGCTTCTCCACACTGCAAACCACTGTCTATACAACATATTAAATATCGATTAGCGGATTTACAAATTACAAATAAGCAATTTTCCTGCTTGCAATTACTTCCACCTTACTTTTTATATCAATACATATGAAAAAAAAAACATTAAATACAATACACTATTAATAAGCTTGTTATTAATGATGATGATGATGATGATGATGATGATGATGATGATAATGATGTTTATTCCCATGTAAATGCTAAGCCAAATTCAGTAAGTCAGTTACAGTATGTCATGTTGACACTATATCAGTTACAGACATGCTGTTAAAACCCACCTTAAATTTTATGTATTTCAGCAACTGAAAATGTTGTGCATATAACTTGCAATATTCCAAATATTTTACATGAGGTAGGAAGTTAGGAAAATCCTCTGGTATTGGAAAATCACTGAAACTCATTGTTTCTTTAGAAACGTTGCTGACCAAAGATTTGTAGATGCTGGGTCTGCCATCTTCTGAATCCTCCTAAAATAAAAATGATCCAGCCTTTTATTAAAATTTTACATTTTTATATACTAAATAAATCTATCTGATTGCTCTGTCACTCTGAAACAAAAAATCTCAGGTTCCATAGGCAATTCTGGAATTTATTTTGTTATTATTCTGTCTCTCACTGTTCAAATATAGCTACTATTAAAATTATAGACTGATCATGTCTTTATCAGTGGGCAAACGTACACATTCAGCAGGGGATCAAATCATGTTTTCCTTCACTGTAACTATATTGTGCGTGACTCAAGGTGTTCTATTTTTGTTAGGGATCTCACAGCTGTTGATCTCACATCTGTCCCATGATATGCCTTTTAACCCCCTATATGCCACTATGCCCCATGATATGCCCCTGGCATATAGGCGTATTAGGCATTTCTGGAGAGCAGAGCATATAGGGGGTTAGAAGGCAATTCTGGAGGCAGAGTGGCATATAGAGGGTTAAAAGCATATCAGGGAGGCAGAGTGGCATATAGCGGGGTTATAAGGCATTTCTGGGGGCAGAGTGGCAAGCCTGGGGGCAGATATTCATTACAGGGGGCAATAAAAACAAAAAAATATATTTTTCTCAATCATAACTTTTATTAAATATTAAAAAATTGTTTACATGAATTAATAAAGAAATAAAAGTTTCTTACAAGAATATCGTGAAGAATAATGTGATCACTGTTTTGTTCCACTGAATAAAATGGAACTTTTTCAACTAAAAATGTTCGCAGTAGCAAATATTTGGATTCCATTATGTGTAATGTATTTAATTTATTAGGGCCTTTTAATACTTTTGCTTTCTGGCATTTTAATAAAATAATGTGATAAAAAGAATGTTTTATACAGTTTTTTAGTTATTTGTATGGCAAATAGTGTGACTCGGGTATGTATTAGGGGTGCGTGTGGGTATAAGAGCTTGACCCCGAGATAAACTATATGGGGCTGGTCTCCAAATGTTTCCAGGGCTGCTTTTCATTCCCAGTCTGGCCCTGGTCTTATGGGCATGCAATAAACTAACTACATCCAGCCTGAATGTTTATTTTCTATCATCATTTGTTTCATGTTTGCCTGTATCCCTGTTGTTTACATCAGTTTTCCTTGATTGTACCATCAGACGTGGCCTGAACATGGATCCTACAGGTTGGTTTACACTTATCTTTGTTTTTTTTTACTGGATAAATACTCATGAGTTATAAAAATTATGATAATATTTATTAAAGACCAGTCCTATATACAGATATCCTGTCCGTCTTTAATTGTGGAAATTATTTTTCATTCTTTTCCATTTAACTTTACTTGTTCTATTTCATAAATAATAAAATGTAATTTTCAAATAATTGTATTTCTTTTTAGACTGTTCTATTAATATATAATTTATTTTTATTTCAGATAATTTAGGTCCAAGCGGTAAGCTTTTTTTAAATGGCAAACGTAGACTTACTCTGAAGTTCCAGAGCCCTCCAATGTCGTCACCTCTTTCAAAGCATGTGGGTTCTAAACCTTCTTCCAAACAGCTTTTGATAGCTGTTAGACCACTAACACCGGCTCCAATAATTCCAACGGTCTTAACCATTGTTAACTTGGTTATTATTTCTTTGTGTTCTGAGATACTTGTCTAAAGTGGCCAGTAAAGCGTTGACAGCCTTAGGAAAAGCAAATCACATTAAATAGTGAATTCGATCAGCTACAAGGAGTAATATTTTTTATAATACAATTGCAACAATATGTCATAAAATATGAATGTACTATAGAAACTAGGGTGGGATGATAATTGACAGTGGTGTCTATAAATCATTAAACAGAGATCATGAGAAATTCATCAACTCCAGGTAATCTATTAAAAAGGGCACATTTGTAAATATTGGGAGGACAAAATGTACAGCAGACGCATCCAGGAACAAAGGTTGCCAAATACCAATACAACTGTATCCTAGCCACATGCCTAGTCTGCATTATCAAGAATCCAGTCCTGATAATGCCAATCATAGGAATTCCTATGAATATATGCTACTGGTTTCATTATTATATTAACAGTCTATTCTAAATCCTCCTTCTATATTAATTACCATAGAAGCAGCCTTTTTAACTTTTTGTTCTTTGGGTCTACATGACTATTCTTTGTTTGTTTGTTTTTTCAAAATTATTTTTTGCAACAGAACAGACATGGTGGATAATAATATTACAAAGATAGAAAAAATACAAGGTATAGTGAGAGATATATTGTCAGCATTTTCCCAGTGATCAATTTGGTTATACGTATTAATTGTGTAAAACACAAATGTGACTCGTGTTATTGCATTTAGAATTAATATTCCGCAAGGTGTTAAGACATATTAAATATATATATATATGCCAACAGTGCCATTTGGAAGGCTACCAACTATCCAGCTTCTACAAGATCTGCAGTCTTTAACAATAAACATTTATTTTGAAATGCGTTTTTGTAATGATTACTACAAAGTTGGGTCTTAAATAGCCTTAATACTGCATACCACACAACTACCCAATGTCTGGTTAAAATATTGTTTAAAAAACATGCATAACGTTGTGTTCTCATCTTGTTTTGGTTATAAGTGAATTTATGTTTCGTATAAAACGTTATGGATAGGTTTACTTGCATTTTGTGTATGAAGCATTGAGAATGATGATGAAATGAATGAAGGAAACATACTAACTCGAAAAATCGACACATATCCAGGGTCAAGGTCAAGAAAGAACAGTAAGCTTTAAGAAAATCACACGTAGGTTGCCCAGAGTACATCATTTTAGACAATGGAAAATACAAAAACATTTTAATTGGTTAACTTTTAGTGGGCATGAGAAGTCAAATTACTGAGATAAATAATAGAAAAATATGAACAGTATTATTAACTTTCTAAGTAGCAGCAAAGCCAGTTACCGGTAAAACTCATTTCAATTACAAAGTTTCATGCATCAGGAATACCAGTATTCAACACTTTTGTTGCCTGAGATTGTGAGTTTCCTGAAATATAAATCATATACAATAATCTAATGTTATTCTTTAGGTACTTACTGTCTGAAGTAAGAATTGGTATGTTTCCTCGACCACCTGTGCTTATATATTTATTGTAGTTTCCACAAAGTATCTACAAAAATTAACTTAAGTAGTAGTGGAAAAAGTTGTAGGGAACAGAGAGATGGATATTTGGTGAAGGTTGAGAAGCTCTTCACACTTATATATAAGCTTTTGAACAGTCGAAGACACACCCCGCTTCATAGAGAATCATATGAACATGTTGCATTAGTTTTATTGAATAGCTCTAAGGCCCAGGGCTTGAGCTTAGCTTGAAGGAAATCATGCATTTGTAAACGCTAATCCCTTTGCAACAGAGGAGTGTGGTATTTATTTCGCAATATCTGCAACCTAATCCTGCAAACCTTTATTAATTCACGTATTTTGATTGAAAAATTAAAAACAGCAAGAAAACATGTTTGAGTATGTAGATTAAGAGCAGGTGTATTTTTCTCTGAATATTGTTTTATAAAGTAATATAGAGTATTGAAGAAGGTTTTGTTTCATTGTGTTTTACCATGCTCAATTTATCTGCAGACATGGAGGTTTGTATTATCATCTGATTATAATTCTAAGCATATCTAATGCCATGATGTGCCAGGCACGCCATTGGAAGTTAACTCACCGTTTTTGTGTGATGTGCCTGGCCCTTCATAGGTCGTTAAGGGGTTTAACAGAACTAAGGGATCATTTACATACAATAGTCACAGCAAAAAATACACAGTTCTCAATCAGGCCTTCATCTGCACACTGCTCAGTATTTCCACTCTGCTCACCTCAGCTCAGTAGGGGGTTACTATTAGAGTCTCTGGGAAAGATGGTCAAAATGGAAGTTCCCTGACTTTTGACTGAAACTGGTTGCACATCAAATCTTGGTGCAAATACTGGCCATAGAGGTCTCTGTAAGTCCTAATCTGTAACATACCACCCATAAAACTATCCCACGGTATTTCGAATGCTAGTATTCTAACTCTTTCCATGCACTAATTCTACCACCAGTCTTTGTCAAACTTTGTGGTAGTCATTTTTTTCACACACATTTTACTTCAGTTATGAATTAGCAGGTCCTGGTATACGTCACTGTCACACAACATCCCAATATGTGTTCAGTAACATCTTCTGAGTACAATGATACCACCAATGCATGGGTTTGCCTGGCAAAAGTGCTTCATTTGGGGCATGCACATTTTTCAGTGTTGAACTTTGACATTTGGTGATCCACCGCCCATGCCCAATTTGGTACATCTCTGAGCCCGGCCAATGCAGTGTGCCCTATAAAACCATATATTTTTAAAAAACTAGTCACTCCAGGGTATTTCAAATTCTGGTTATTTTAATAATTTCAATGCACTAATTCTACCACTGGCCTTTGTCAACGTTTGCATTAGTACTTTTTTTTGTGTATTTTTCCCACAGACGTTGTAATTTAGGCAGTAATGTACCTAGCGGGAGGCGGTCCGCCCCGGGTGCCGCTCATCAGGGACGTGCCACCACGCCGGCACCTGGGGTTAGAGGAGCAGGCTCAGTTGGGGAGATCAAGGATCTCCCTCTAACTGGCTTAAAGACAATCGAAGGAGCGGGAGGTCTGTTAATGCAGACTTTTGATCCTGCTCCTTGCGATGCGTGTGGCAACTGCTGCTGTGTTTGGCTATAGTATATAGCGATAGGGGTTATGCTGCATTATTGTCAATGTTTGCCTCAGTATATAGTGATAGGTGTTATGCTGTACCACCGGCAATGTTTGCGTCAGTATATAATGATAACAGTTATGCTGTACCACCGGCAATGTGTGCCTCAGTATATAATGATAACAGTTATGCTGTACCACCCTTATACGGAAGTGCTCATTGACACCTGCTTAACCTAGTGGATAGCAGGGAGAAGCAGACCAAGAAAGAAGAAAGAGAACAGAAGAAATACAAAATACAGAAGAGCAAGAAAGTACAACAGAAGAAGCAGAGACAGGGAAAAGGAGACAGGGACAAAGAGACTTTCAGAGAGATTGTGAGAAAGTGTAAGATGGTGTGAGAGAGTGTGAGTGAGAGAAAGTGGAAAAAACAATGAAATGATTATGAAACTGCAGATCTCCCTGCAGATCTACTGGTCTGTAGTTGGCTGTTTCTGGCTACAATTTTTATGAAGTGGTACTACATTTGCCAACTTGCATTTGGAGTGTGAGCATCCCCTACTCACACTCCAGGATCCATTCATCAAATCTTTCTGAGACAGTGATCTCCAGCCATGCATTCCACATGACCTTATAGGACATCATTCCATCTTGTGAGAGCTTAACAAGATTATACATCACTCTAGTTTTCTCCACTTTCTCAATCCATTCAATGTAAGAGGGGGCTTAAAAACCAATGTTATTTTGGTGCCCCCAGTTATCCTGGTCTTCAAGTAACTGTAGGAAGAATCCAGAAAGGGCTGTGAGGCTCCCTGATGTTGAATGTGCTTCATTTGGAAAGAGGCTTTCTCCAAGCCCTTCTGCAGGAGAAGCTTAAATGTATTGACCATTCATATTGCACCATTATGACCTAAAAAATATGACCCTCTTACAGGTTTATTCTTTAGGGAATGTGTGATGAATAAAGCGCAAAGATGAGTGTATAGAAACAATACATATTGATATTGAATTAGGTCATTGTTTTTTGGTTGTAAAACATATTACATACACAAAACATAAAATAACACTAAACAAAAGGAATACTTATGCTTACTTAAAATGATGATATAATTATTTCAACTTCTCCTTCATCCTTGGGAAGCCTCCCTCAGCTCACAGCATTCTCGTGGAGCCATCTTGAGCAGCTTTGTTTTGAGTCTCCTGACCCAGAACACTTCTGTTCATTGCCCTCTCCTTTTCCAGACTGGCACACCAGGACAGGCTCTGGTACACAGACAAACACACCAGGACAGGCTCTGTCACACCGACACAAAAACACACACACCAGGGCAGGCTCTGCCACATCAACACCCAAACACACACACCTGAACAGGCTCTGCCACAATGACACCCAAACACACACACACCTGGACAGGCTCTGCCATATTGACACCCAGACACACACACACACACACACACACCTGGACAGGCTCTGCCACAGTGACAAACACACATACCAGGACAGGCCCTGCCACACCGACACCCAAGAACACACACCAGGAGAGGCTCTGCCACACTCACACCCAAACACACACACCAGGACAAGGTCTGCCACGCTGACACTCAAACACACAGCAGGACAGGCTCTGCCACACTCACACCCGCATCCGGACAGGCTAAGCTACAACAATAAAAATTATATATTTTACACACTGCTTTGTCATTGACCTCCTTTTGTGTTTTTGCCCTTTGTGTATTGCCCCAAGCCAGCACTATGTAGATTTATGTCCCCAGCATGCCTCTCACTTTAGTATTGATTTATATAATGGCTTCAGCTTGCCTCTTGTGTATTGATGCTGCCAGCACAGATAAAATGCTGCCCTGACTAATTGGTTCCCTTCCACAAGTCTATACGTTCCCCATACCACAGGGCAGCATTTTAATTGGGCTGGTCAGCAACATGTAAAAGTTAAATGTCACCTGGAAAACACGGCCAATGTGATCACCCTAATGCTCCCACACACTTGTGTATTGCCCCCAAGCTAGCCCCACATTATATATGTATCCCACCACCCAGCCTCTCTTTGGTATTGATTTAGGTGATGCCCCCAGCCAACACCCCTTGTGAATGAATGCCCTCAGCCAGCCCCCCCTTTTTGAATGAATAACCCCACACAATTTAGCCCTGGCACCCTGATTGCATCCACGGAATCTGCCCAATACCCAGATTGGAAGCATAGGACTTGCCACCTTTGCCTTCAAACAACCTGCCTGTGTGGCATCCTAGCCTCCCTGTGCAATGCCCCCTAATTATACATCCATGCTGTCACACACATATTTATTCATTTACTCATTCACATTCATTCATTAACTCATTCCTATACGCATTCATTCACAGGTACTAATCATTCACAGATACTCATTAATTCCCTCATTTTCAGATAATCATTCATTCACTAATTGACAGATACTCATTCATTCCCCCAATCACGCATACTCATTCATACAACCTCCCCCATCCCCTTAACTGAACTGCAGTGGTCGGTGCAGCTTGCAGACTTCCTTTGGGGCTGCTGTGTCTAATTTCTAACCCACAGCTGCTGTGGGTTTGCTGTTAGTGACAGCGTTGCCAATTTGGCCCTGAAGCAAAGCTACACTGTGGTGTATACTTATACGTTGTTTTATATCAGTGAGATGCTTTAAGGCCTTACCCTGGTAAGTGTTCTTCTTCGTGCTCGCAGGGCCGGCCCTACAATTGCCCCAGGCGGCACCTTAGAAGGGGCGGCACTTTGCGGCCCCAAGTGCTTTTTTTTTTTGAAGCGGAGGAGAGAGAGGGGCGCCAAGTGGTTTTCGCTTACCCGCTCGGCGCCCCTCTCTCCTCTGCGGCGAGTCTCCCTGCTCTGCCACAGTGCCGGCTTGTAAGGCTGAGCGCCGGAAGTGACGTCGTAACGTCAATTACCGGCGGCTCAGCATTCCAAGCCGGCACCGGTGGCAGAGCAGGGACTCGCCGCAGGCTGTTAGGTAAGTACCGGGGGGGTAGATAATGGCGTCGGTGAATGGCAGGCAAATGTCAGGCGGCATTAAGTCTTGGGCCGGCCCTGCGTGCTCGTCTTCAGAAAAAAAAATCTTCGTATTCCGTGAATATTTGCCCGTTCCTGTCTTCTCTTCGGGCGAATATTCGTGAACATTCTTCGTGTTCGTTTTTTCTTCGTTTTTTTATAAGGGGTTAATACGGGGTTAACGCATACCGCAGCAGCTCTGGCGCCAGGAGTTTAAATGTCCCTATGAGCAAATCTATTGGTCGCCAGCAGGGGGCTGGTCTGCCATCAACCATCAATCAACACATTAACCCCTTAAGGACAATGGGCGGTCCCTAAACCCATTGAAAACAATGCATTTGAGCCTGTACATGTACGGGCTTTGTCATTAAGGGGTTAACATTGAACATGGTTCAACAAAAATTATCCTAAACTGGTTGTAAGATACACTACGACCTCAACAGGGTAGTTCTGAAGCTGACAAATATTAATTTCAAAAGTATTTTGTAATAAGCTTGACGACATTCAGAACAAACTTGCTGTTCTGACTAAAAATCCTGGAAATATTTAGCCTATTTAAAAGTCATTGCCCATAAGGTAGTCATTAGAGAACAGACCAGCCTATTGGCCATTTTTTAAATTATTTTTTTTACCATAAAAGGGGTGCATAAGTCCACTTTTAATTCTTTTTTATGTAGACTGGTGTTGAAGGACTTGATAAGCTTTGCCATAAAACAGCATGTACAGTACAGTGTGTTTTTTATGTGAAGCAGTCTTCTAAATCTGGAATGGCTACCTACAATGGTGAAGGAGAAATATTAGTGCAATGTTAAGAAACATTAAGAAAATATCTTTCTCCACTCCACTACATCACTACTATTACCACCACTACTACTACTGCTATTTTCCATAGAGCCTTCAAAAATCCTGCCATAGTATCTTAGCAATCAGGACACCTTTATGCATGCAGAACATAATCCTATTTTGGTAGTGGATCTTGTTGAAGAGGGAGGGGTAATATCATTGCGAGTTATGCAAGGCTTTCAAACAAATTCTTGGCAGTTCAAACGCTGAAACTGGCAAACATTAAAAAAAAAATCTATACTAAAAGAGCAGTCATCCGAGAGTTCAACAAAGGCATAAGAAAACAACCAATCTTAATAGACAGCTGCAAAATGTAAGTACTGGGGTATTTAGGGACACTTTCATATGTTCAAAATCGTGTATCATTGGTATGTTAGTTTACATATGTTTGCTTAATCCTGTTTTAATAGTTTTTTCTATTTTTATCAGTCACTTCAATGATGATTGCTTAGATTATTACTCCCTTTCAAGGTGAAACCAAGGTTAAAAACAGCTTGATGTTTATAGTTGAGCTGCGATGAAACTTCCCGAATATAAGTATACCCTAGATAGAACCGGCCCTGGACAGTTTCTTTGGCTTGAATGGAAACCTACGACCCTCAGAGTCAAAGTGACACACACTCATACCAGGGAACTCTCTGGGCTTCGCCATTTCTCATGGTCACTGTGTGGAAATTCTGAGTTGCAGGAGAGGTGTTGCGGCACTTACCCCACAAAAATGGCATGTGTCTTGCGACCCCCTGTAATCTTGTGCCCACATCCTACATAGGGGGCTCCAGTTAGCCAGAGAGTTTCTAGGTATGCATTTCACTGCTATGGCACAAGCGTAAAAATATGATGTTATTAGCAGGGAGGGGTTGTAATAGTTGTGTGATTGAGAGTTATCCCATCCCCTAACGGTATTAAAGAATGTAAAGCTTGTATTGAATGCAGTAGAGTATGATGGGCCACTGGTCAAAAACATGAGCAGAAGGTGGGATGGAACCTCTTACTAACTACAGGAGTTTGCAACGGGGCCCGTGCTTCTAGATGGCCCCTGGATGACCCTGTAAACCCCTTGTTCTCGTCTCTTCATGTCAATTCAAAATAGTTTTGAAAGGGCTCTTCCGACTTGGACCGCACCTGGTGAGAACAGCCAGATAGCAAGCTGCAGGAGCAGTGGGAGGTAAGCAGAGGTTGTGCAGTTGTGTAAATGTGTGAGCATGGATGTGCATTTGTGTGTGCATGGACGTGTACGTTTGGTGAGATGGAGTGTGTGAATGAATGTGTAAGTGTGTGTTAATGAGAATGAGTAAGTGTGTGTAATTTGTGTAAGCGTGTTTACAGATGTATGCCAGAGTGTACATTGGAGGGGGGCAATAAAGGCACAGACAAGTCGTTTGGGGGCAATGATGGCACAGACCAATTGTTGAAGTTTGGAGGCCCCCGGGGCAATTGGCAATTGGAAACTGCCTTGGGTCTAGCATGGAGCCACAACCTCTTGTTTTGGCTGTTCTATGAGGCTGTTCTCATCATGTTGGGGAAAAGAGCACTTGGGCATCTAGTCTAGCAGTAAAAAAAAGCTTTCTAGCTTAGAAACACAGTATTTATGGTGATCAATTAAATGTTAGCTGGATGATTAAAGCTGTAGATCCTAACGTTTTGCTCACTGCTCCTAATGTGTATATATATATACTGTATCTCTCTCTCTCTCTCTCTCTCTCTATATATATATATATATATATACTAATGGTGGTGTTGATTCTATAAAGCACTTAGAGTTTGCATTTACAACAAAATGAGAACAATGTATATAACATATATATCTATATCTATATACAACATCAAAATGAGAACAATGTATGTAACATATATCTATATCTATATACAACATCAAAATGAAAACAATGTATGTAACATATATCTATAGATATAGATATATGTTACATACATTGTTCTCATTTTGATGTTGTAAATGCAAACTCTAAGTGCTTTATAGAATCAACACCACAGTTAGCTGGCGTGGATGCCATGATTAACATGGATAGGGGCGAGGCTTCACCAGAGCTTTTTATGTAACATTTTGAGGCATTAATAGCTATTTACAGGCCTAGACTGGCCGCTTGGCACATGAGGAGCAGATAGGGTGCTGCAGTGTACAGTCACCGGCTAGGTCTCTCGCAGCACGCTACATAAGCATAAAAACATATCTTGCCATCAGCAGCATTTTCTTCATCAGATAAAGTGCCACAAAGTGCCAGGGCCACCTCGTTATCCCCAGTTGTGTAGTATATATATATATATATATATATACATATATGCGACTAAATAATGTAAGAAAATGATATAATATATTTTTATACTTTAATTTATAAACATATTTTTGCTGTTTATATGAAATTGTATTATAACAATATAAAAGAAATATACAAGGGATAAACAAAGGGCAAATAGATTTCAAGGTTGGGTTTTTTTTTTTAAGAATTTCTCGGCCACTAGAAAGCAGTCATTCTATATGCAAAATACTTCTGTTTAAATAGTGTTCAGATTTCACCCCTAACTAGAGACTTATGTAAATGTACACAATAGCGCTGTATTATGATTATTGCAGCTATGCTTTAACAATGTCGTTTGTCCACACTAAGTATACAAATAAACATAGGTTAATGCATTTGATCCAGGTAGTGACAATGTAATTCAAATCCCATTAAGTTGAACATCAGTAATCATACAGAAAGAAATGTCTGCATGCATGGGTTTAGCTAAAGGGCTCCAGGAATTAGAACGGATTAGCAATGGAATGGTCAATAAAAGTTTTCTATGGATTGCTTGCTGGGGAGACAACACCACTTAACAAACTTTGCACTAAAATATTTGTATTAATGATGCCAATTGTATTTCTATGAAGCACTTATGGACTACAAATTTCTTTGTTTTTTTGTATAAAATCTATTAATCATACCAGGCATAAAGAAAATATCCAGACCACATTTTTTCAAGAGCACTTAGATGTCAGCTGACAATGATGGGCTCGGCTGATTTACTTTAGAAGCTCTTGAATCCAGCTCATTAAGAAAGCTCATTGCTTTTTGTGATTTTATTTCAATGTTTATTTGATCATAGGACATATCCAGTTTTAATATATCAGAATGGCATTGGGAGCACATTTTTTGCACAGTGGTTGGCCTTTACTTTTAAATTTTGGTGTGCAAGACTTACGGTTTCCTGGACTGGTACGTTTGAATATGATAGCGTGAAGGAATGAAAACTTGATTTGGAAATTCGGCGCACCTTATGTTTGATGCTGTAGGCAAGTTGCGGTTTATTCTTGTAATGTAGTATAGACCGTACATTACTATAGAGGTCTACTCAAAAGGATGGGGTCTCGCCTTAGTACCCCCCCTTAGTCATAAGCCAGTCATTTGCAACTAGTTAGTTGTAGCTATTGACTCGATTAAGCATTGCTGAAGTGTACAAGTTCCATCTTTTCAATTGTGTTAAGAAATGTTACTGAAATCTTAGAGCCACCGTGTTTCCCAAAACAATATAATTATTTTATCTATACAATAGTATTGCTGGCACTAAAAAAAGTGTAGTTGTTTGTCAAATTATGTCATTGACTAAACTGGTTTGGAAGACGTTTATCAGATACACATAATTAGAATAGTGGAAACGAGCGTTAACACTACTTAGATATTCTTTTCTGTTAGAATTTGTTGCACGTGTAATTCATTGATATTGTAACACCTTGAAACCCATTATGGTCTACTCAGTAGAGAGGAAGAGCTTGCAGGAGAGTTGTGGTTGCTCCTCACGTAACTATTTATTATAAAAGCTCAACCCCAGTAAGCTTCTGTTGCTGGAAGAGCTTGGCTGGCCCTGTGTAATGCATTGTTAAATCAGGGAGCTTTTTTCCAGTCCATTTAGCCATTGAATTATACAGGGCCAGCACAGGCCTTCTTGCAGGAGAAGCCTGACAGCAAGTTGGCCTCTCATTTCATAAGTGGATCAATAACTTTAAGATGACATGGTTGTATCTTTTGTTCCGTTAAATTCAATTGTACATACAAATTTATTGAAAAGGTAAAAACACAAAAAAGACTCGTTTTTTTTTTTTTAAAGAGGCAGTAACGGCCATTTTTTTTTCCAGATTACAATTTTCCTAATATAACTGATTTTTTTCTTATTGACCATTTACTCCTTGTATGTTTTTGAAAAATACCAATTCATTTTGAATTGACAAATGTCATATTTGTATAAACTTTAACACCCTTCGAGGTTATATTGCATAACTTTCCAGGATTCCAGTGCATCCTGGCATGGGTCTGCAGTTTGTAGGGGTGGGTCTGGTGTTTCACCAGTTAAAAATTAAGTTATTATGTATTAAAGGTATTCCTTAAACAATTTTAAGCATTTTACCCTGGTCATACTTTAGATACCAAGGACAATGGCACAGAACATAGCCGTAATTGGGGCTGGAATCAGTGGTCTTGCGGCTCTTAAATGTAGCATAGAAGTTGGTAATCGGACTGTTTGCTTTGAAAAAGGTGATGACGTGGGTGGACTATGGAATTTCATGGTAAGCAGTTTTATATTAACTTTATCAAATTTTAACTAGCAAACGTGTTTTTCTGTCTTTGCTGTACTGTGAAGTTTAGTGTAATTTGACCTACCATAGTACAAAGCTGATATACAACTAATTTTGCCTCTATTTAGAGAAATTGAAAAATAAATATACATATATAGATGCCAGAGAGAGATATGTGTGTACGTAGGTACCGAGTGGTAACAATGATGTAGAGACAGCAAATCACACCTACTAACAAAAAAAAATGGCACAATATGAACAGTTATATATTTGGGTCCATTTATTGCCCTCAATGAGAGGCATTTCCATCCGTTTTTATATTTTCTGCTGTTATATATGTGTATATATATATGTCATTGTGGTGCTTAGGCCTTGACTATATCAATAGCCACTGTGATACATTCATGGGTCCTGAAGAGTGGCTGTCCCTCCTAAAGAATGCCACTGGCAGTTAGAGGAGATGAAGGCAGAGGCCCTTCTAATGCTCCATTAACATTTTAAAATATGTGCATAAAAGAATGAAAGTGATTATCTGAAAACACAAGTAATAGCTTAAACAACATTATCGGCTATGGTTAAAGAGAGAAAAAAATTACCCATACCAATGTTTTCACCTATTTATAAAATATGGCAGGATCTTCATCAAGGTACAGAGTGGTTCCATGAATAATGTGACAGAATGACCTGTCATACAAGGCCTCAAGGTAGTCCGAGATGGCTGCTGCCAAACAAAGATTGCACAATGGAGTTCCTGCCATCTTTGACTACATTGGGGGCATGTATGACAGGTCATTCTATCACAGATAATATAATACTGTCATTATCGGCTTATTGTGTTTATATACTTATGTACAGTACCTTTTTTATAAATCTCGGCAACATTTGTAACATTTGAACTTTTACTTAATCACTTCACAAATATATTATCATTATTTACAAACAGGACCATGCAGAGGATGGAAGAGCAAGTATCTACCGTTCTGTATTCACTAATGCTTGCAAAATAATGATGTGTTATCCTGATTTTCCAATACCAGATGAGTACCCCAATTTCATGCATAACAAAGTCTTTCAGGATTACTTGCGCCTGTATTCTAAATATTTTGACCTGCTGAGGCACATCCAATTTAAGGTATGTAGAAACATAGAATTCGGGTGCAGATCCAAACAGTGGCATCTCCAGTAATTATATTAAGGGGACAGGGACAAAAGTTGAGGGCAATTATAAAATATACATGTATGCACACAAATTATTTGCGTTATAAATTAACAAAATTCTGATAAATGTACTGCTCTCTGCACATGGTCTTCCACTAATTCTACGATGCTCCTCTGCTCAGGCTTCCTATCGTTGACCAAAATTCCAGCACAGGCAAAGCATGCTGAGTCTTTTATGTGTACAAAAAAACAAAATACTGTCTGCGCTTCTCACCCTAATAAAGTTGGCAACAAATTATATAAACATAATATAAATGAAAGGTTTTGGTTATATGAATTGGCCAAAGCATAATTAAGCTCACCCGCCACGTCAAGGCACACTCTCAATAGGGTGAGAACCTACTCTCACCTCCTACATAGTGGGCACACAAAGCAGTTTATACTGCTACCAAAACCTTATTAATGTGTTGGGGGAGGTGCAATTAAACCTTTTATGTGGCCAGTGACGTCAGGTGCAGCATGGAAGAGAGCAAAAATCAAACTGCATCTCCACAGTGGCCACACGTCATAAAAAGTTGCTGGCTGAAATTCATAAGCACCTTCATGATTAAGTGTTTTGTATTAACTTAATAGGACATCAGGGACAATTGGATGGTAGAGTAGCCTTTTGCGCTCCAGAGGTTGTGTGCTATAATCCCCATTTTGCATGAGCAGATGTTACTTCATATCAATATACAGTCAGCCAGACATAGACATGATACAGTGTAGCTCATAGTGAGCCTGACATATGTGGTACAGCCTAAATCCCAATATTATATATTGAGCCAGACATTAATGGCTGTACTGCATAACTTCCATCATTGTATATGATCATTATTATATATTGAGCAAGACAATGACAGCGGTACAATATAACTAACATCTTTGTATAGCAAGCCAGACCCTTGTTATGGTACAGCATAACTCCCATAATTGTATGCCGAGTCTGATGGTGGTACACCACAACTCCCATCATTATTTAATAACACACTGGTACAGCATGACTCCTATTGTTATTTAACAAGCCGGACACTTAGGGTGCCACAGAATAACGCCCTTCGTTATATAATAAATCAGACATGCAGTTGTACAGCATAACTCCCATTGTTATATAGCAAGCCAGAACGACAGTAGTAAAGCATAACTCATATAATTAAGTGATTCTGACACAAAAAGTGGTACAGCATGACTCCTGTCATTATACAGTGATGTAGACACTGAGGGTGGCACAGATTGACTCCCATCATTATATACTGAGCCAGGCACTGATAATGGTACACCATTACTATATACTGAGCTAAATGTTGGTTATATAGGATAACTCTCATCACTAAAAATGTGTCAGGCAAATAGCTGTGCAGCATACTGCAGCTAAGAACTAACCTATCTATGATGCTCCACAAATATCACAAAAGTCTTTTGGCTGGCTGGGCATCTTTGGGTCTCGCTTGCTCTTACACTCTCTTTTTCAATGTCTTCATACCTTCTTAGCCGACTCCTTCCACATCCTTGTTTCTGCTTCTAGTCTTGCCGGCGCTGCTGCTTCTTTATTTATTTTCCTCCTTCGCTTCTCCAGGGTATCAACTCTGTTGACCAGGCTGCAAAAGGGCAGAGCCTCCGGTCAGACGAACCCCCCAAATGGAGGAAAAAGAGGTAGTTCACGTGGGGTGTGCTGTGACCGTTTTGGGGGCAGTACTCCAATAAGCCAGAATATTGCAGACGGATTTGCGGAGGAATAGAAGTGTTTCTGTATCTCTTTCTCCGCAAATCTGTATTATTCTGGCTTCTCATTTTTTATTCAAGTTGCCAGAAAGAAGCCTTTACTGCACCAATGCCACAAAAAAGCCTGATTACAATATGCCATACAACACCTTGACACGCCTCACAGCTTCTGGCAAACTGTAATTTGGAGTGATGAGACCAAAATAGAGCATGGTGAAGCATGGTGTTTTGGTGTTGTGTGAGCTCTAAAGGCACAGGGAATCTTGTAAAAATTGATGGGAAGATGAAGGCATTTTATTAGAAAATACTGGCACATGGGATGCATGACAATGACCCTAAGCACAAGGCCAAGTTGACCCTACAGTGGTTACATCAGAAAAAAGGTGAAGGTTCTGGAGTGGCCATCACAGTCTCTTGACCTTAATATCATCAAGCCACTCTGGGGAGGTCTCAAATGTGCAGTTCATTCAAGACAAACAAAGAGTTTGCATGACCTGGGGGCATTTTGCCATGACGAATGGGCCAAGGGCTGGACTGGGAATGAAAAGCAACCCTGGAAATATTTAGATACCAACCCCATGTATTGCATTGCATGGGTGAGTTCTTGTGCCCACACGCCACACCCCTTGCATACGCCTATCTCAGCCATACTATTTACCATACAAATAGCTATAAATCATTCTTTTTAACCCCTTAAGGACAATGGGCGGTCCCTAAACCCATCGAAAACAAAGCATTAAGGTGGTTAAAACTATATTAAATTGTTCCTTTACGATAAAAGAATACCAAGTTATTATTAAAATTCCAGAACCAAAAGTGTTAAAAGGTCCAAATAAGTACCTGGGAATGAGATAGAATCTTATGTGATGGGATTGGGAATAATCGGTACACTAAAAAAAAGTTATGATACACGGGACACCTGAAGCCACAATTTAGTGCCATTGATCCTTTTCAATAAAATATGCAGAGTGAAATAGAGCAAATAACCCAAAATCTTTACTTTTCGTCTCGCTGATCTCTGGGCCTAGAAGGTTTTGTCCTACAAATTCAGGAGGGTGTTTTATCTCTGGATAAGTAAACATTAAATAGTTCTGTTTATTCCTAAAGTTCAGAAAGTAAAGTTCCAGGAAACAGATAACCAAATACACACGGACAGGCTCTGCCACAATGGAGCATAAAAATATTATTCTACACTGCTTTGTCATTAACTGCCCCTTTTGTATTTTTGCCCCCTTGTGTAATCCACCCAAACACACACAGGCTCTGCCTTACCGACACCCAGACACGCACACCAGGACAGGCTCTGCCACACTGGAGCATAAAAATATTATTCTACACTGCTTTGTCATTAACTGTCCCTTTTTGTATTTTTGCCCCCTTGTGTATTGACCCCCTTTGTGCATTTATGCCCCCACATCCTTGTATATTGATTTATGTGATGCCTCCACCCCTTTTGTATTGGTTAATATGATGCCCAATCACCCTCTTGTCTATTGATGCCCCCGCTGCCATGTGTATTACCCCCTAGCCACACACACACACCCCTGTTTATATTTCTTTTGTAATGCCATAACCCAGCCACCCCTCTTGAAAATGGGTCCGCTTTCCTATAACCCCTAACTATTTTTTTGGTAATACTTATATTTTTTTTCTTTTTCCCTGCTCTGCTCCGATGCGATGTCCCTCTGCTTGCCACGAGGAACACCTTTTGTGAGCCCACCCCCTTGAATGTCATGTATTCAAACCGGCCACCTGGCCGCGAAGTTCCAAGCAGCCGTCGTGCAGCTGTAAGACCGCCTCCGCCAGCCGCTTTGAATGTGGTCTGCCAGCCTATGGACCGGCCATCCCGGTTTCCCGGTGGGCCAGTCCATCACTGAATGGGCCTCTATACCACCTGCAAGAATTTGGGGCCTCATAGACAACTATAACAAAAGACTGCACGCTGTCATTGATGCTAAAGGGGACAATACACAGTACTAAGAACTAAGAGTATGCTGACTTTTGAACAGGGATCATTTCATCATTTATTTATTTCTGTTATAACCTACAGTTGCATATCAATCCCATAAGAAATGTGTTTTGCCTGCTCACTCATGTTTTCTTTAAAAATGGTACATTTATTACTAATTCTCCAAGGGTATGTAAACTTTTGATCACAACTGTATCTATTTTTCCCTTCATTATTAACGTAAGAAAAAATGGATCTAGCCATATTGGCACAACATAAGTTACTTGGTAACAATAGATTTTTTTATTATTATTATTATTAAAAACTTTAAAATACTATGCATCTTGGTTAATATTTTGTTTTCTCTATTCTCCATTTTAGACAGCTGTGGTTAGTGTGAAAAAATGCCCAGATTTTCAGGAAACGGGCAAATGGGAAGTTGTTACAGAATGCAATGGGAAACAGAAATCAACCATCTTTGATGCAGTGCTTGTCTGCACTGGCCATCATGTGTATCCAAACCTTCCTCTGCAGTCCTTTCCTGGTAGGCTTCCATTACTCTTTTATTGCCAGGAACTATTTCTTAGTGTATACATTACATACTACAACATTGCTCCTATAATAACACATTACGGGGCATAAAGATGGACAGTTTAAACAGGATGATAAGCAAACTTTAATACATCTTATTTTCCAACTTAAAGGGGGTCAGTGTAAATGCCATAATTGAACCCAACGTATGACTTGCTTACATGTTTGTTATGCATTTTATAAAAATATTGCCCTATGTGATTTATCACATACTCCACATCCTGATAATAGTAGATAGTTTATGCCTTTTATCATTAAATAAATGAGAAGTTCTTTCAAACTCATTTTCCAAATGTAATTTAATCAACTATGTATATTTTGTCTTGTAACCTAGCAGTTAAAACCAACTCTGTGCTTCTACTTCCTCCATCATGCAAAGCTATAGCTCTTACTTTACTTAACAGAAAAAAGACCCATACAGAAACTACTGGGATGATCCGTAAGCTTCACAAGGTCATTATGCATCTATATGAGGTTTTCTATTCATAATTTAGCTATTCCGCTAGGAATGATTAGATCCAACTGGCAATAATAGAAAAAGCACACAATTTTTTTTTTACTTGCTGACGTGGAGCCAAGGAGGAACTGTCAGAAAAAAAGTTGGTGAACTTAAAATAACAAGGACAGAAAAGCAACATATACTGTATACAAGAACTAAAAATGTATACTACAATATTATTGTATTTAGAATTTATATTTTTTTTCATTCTAGGCATTGAAAAGTTTAAAGGACAATACATGCATAATCGAGATTATAAGGAGCCATCAGGCTATGTTGGAAAGCGGGTACTAGTAGTAGGATTAGGCAATTCTGGAGCCGATATTTCTGTTGACCTCAGTCGTACTGCTGAAAAGGTATGCAACATAATGGATAAGTGCATTTTTTTGGATCAAAATGATCCATATTATGCTTAAGAGGTAAGTCAACAGGAACACATGCAAAATACACAGTACTGTATGTAATAATTAGACTTGCGCGTTCATATTTGGGAGAACATGAAAACAAACACGTTGTTTAAGCCGAATAATGAACAAACTAATGTGCGTCTTCGTTTATCCTACGCTATAGAACCAAATATCATATAGATATACTTGGCTAGCCTATTGGACAAAATCTCTAAATATCTCCCAGCTAACCTCCGTGGTCTCATCCCCCATACAAGTCGCTCTAGCCTTTCAACCAGCTGCCCTTCATTGGTTGATGCCAAACAAGCCCCCTGCCAGCAACCAATAGAGTTGCTCTTTGAATCCTGGCACAATCCTGCATATTCCTGTATTAACCCCTGCTATACTATGGAAGACTTAGGCTACAAACTTGGTACAAAACAAAGAGAAAATTTTGTCTGCTGCAACCTGAAGAATACATCTCCAATATGACCATGCTGGCCACCCAAAAAAACACTGTGTGATAGCTGTTGACTCTCTGTAGTACAGGGTAGTTATACGCTTAAGTCTACTGCCGCGCCCAGGAAAAACTGCATTCTTGGTAAATGTCCAGTGTACTTTATAGGAAATTAAGCCTTTTATCTGTGTCCCCTCTAAGCTATTGGCAAAGTCTGTATAGAAATTGGATTACAATACTGGTATTCCAACTCTAATGCCAGAGTGTCTGGTTCAAGATACCATAACAGTGACAAAGGAGACAAATTAAATCATGCAGTTCAAACATCTTTATTCCATTGATGAAACAGATTTATACTCTTTATTCAGACATCTGTCCTAATCCTCACCTAAAGGAATTTATTAACATAAACAATGTAGATAGACTAGTCCTAACTTGTGACACCTGCCTTTCACATGTTTTTCCCTTCTCTTCTTCTGTTTTCTGCCTACAACGTTACTTTTTCCCTTACTCCCAAAACAATCTATAGCCAGTAATACCAAACCCACAGCTTTCCTCCTGCACACTCCTTGCTGCTTGTTTCCCCCTTGCTGGGTGCCTCTCTTAGAGGTAGAGAACAGAGAGTTGTTATAAATGGTAAATTTTCAAGCTGGTCAAAAGTGGTAAGTGGTGTCCCTCAGGGTTCTGTTCTGGGACCAATTTTGTTCAACATATTTATAAATGACCTGGCAATAGGCGTTGAAAGTCATGTTTCTGTGTTTGCAGATGACACTAAACTAGGTAAAGTAATACAGCGCGAGCAGGATATTACTGTTCTGCAGAGGGATCTAGATAGACTGGGGGACTGGGCACTCAAATGGCAGATGAAATTCAATGTAGATAAATGTAAAGTTATGCACTTCGGGGTAGCGAATGCACAGGCAACCTACACCCTAAACGGTAGTGAATTAGGGGTAATGACAAATGAGAAGGATTTGGGAATTGTTATAGACAACAAACTAGGCAACAATGTGCAGTGTCAGTCTGCGGTTGCTAAGGCCAGTAAGGTATTGTCGTGTATAAAAAGGGGCATCAAGTCGCGGGAGTAAAGATATAATTTTGCCTCTGTATAAATCAATGGTAAGGCCGCACCTTGAGTATGCTGTGCAATTTTGGGCACCTTTTCTAAAGAAGGATATCATAGCACTAGAAAGGGTGCAGAGGCGGGCTACAAAATTAATAAAAGGAATGGAGCACTATAGTTATGAAGAAAGGTTAACTAATTTAAATCTGTTTAGTTTAGAAAAACGTCGCCTCAGAGGGGATATGATAACGTTATATAAATATATTCGGGGCCATACAAACCATTGTGTGGAAATCTGTTCATAAACAGGACTATGCATAGGACACGTGGTCATAGACTGGAAGAAAGGAGATTTAGACTAAAGCAGAGGAAAGGGTTTTTTACAGTAAGGACAATAAGGATGTGGAATTCTCTGCCTGCAGAGGTAGTTTTATCAGAGTCTGTACAGACGTTTAAACTGCGACTGGATGGATACCTGGAAAAACATAATATTCGGGGATATAATCTTTAATTATGGGGATACAGCTTATTGATCCAAGGAGAAATCTGACTGCCATTTTGGGGTCAAGAAGGAATTTTTTTCCCTGGTTAGTGCAAAATTGGAAAGAGCGAAGCCGGGGTTTTTTGCCTTCTTTTGGATCAACAGCAACAAATTATCAGATATAGGAAAGGCTGAACTTGATGGACGCATGTCTTTTTTCAGCCTATGTAACTATGTAACTATGAACATGGCATGCATTCCTGGCACACAGTGTCAGTGAGAGAAGATCATTGCAGGTGCTGAAAGGGGACCACTTCATGGGACAAGTGAGAGGTATGAGCCTTTCACCACTCCCAATGTTCAGGAACATGTGCCCTGCAGATAATATAGCCTTGCATAGGGGACATTACACTGTCGGACAACAGTATGTGTATGTATAATACACAACCACACACAAATATTTGTGTGGGGGCGCACTGCGCCTCTCACTCCCACAACATCATTGCAGCATCTTTTTGTTGGGACGCTGTTCGGAAAGTAATGTCATGGCGAATCTGAATTGCAGATTGCAGCAGCCCCGCAGCGGTATACGTCCCGTTCTATTGCAGAGTGCATTTTTGGAGGGCTTAAGTCTGATTGTAAGTTATGTAGTTTTGTATAGTATTTATCCTTTAGATGTTGGAACGCTTCTCCTGTAGAAAAGACATTTAAGTAAAATCTCTGAATGACTGCAATTACAGGTACCTGTATTTCTTTTTTTCGCATTGGTGGTCATGTTATCATTGTATTGTATCACTCTGCACTACGTCCAGTCTTATGCTTACCTTTATATTGATCTAGTCAGTTACAACAACTCTGTATTAGCTGGTGGTCCCACTCCGTCATTCGATTTAGTCCTCTTAGTCATATGTTACTGTAACTTGGGGGAGTTTGTATTCAGGGGAGGTTAGGAGGCAGCTTTTACTCATGCAAGAAGTTTCAAGTCCTTTAACTCATCTTATAGGTATTTTGGCTCTGTTAGTTAGCCAGCTGCCCACCCCATGCAAGATTCCCCTCCTCCTCAGAGGTTATGTCCCTTGAATTAGGGGTTCATGCCTCATTTCACTATTAGCTAGGCCGTCACACTTCTGCTCTATTGCAGAGCCTGTTTTTTAGGTAATCCCAGGTTGTATGTCCAGGCACATGATAGTATCCTAATGAGGCACCTTTCTATCATTTGTAGACATGTTGTATCTGTCAGACCAAGAAGACAGGTTCACAGTTCCCTGTTCACCTGCTTCAGATATCACAGCCTCCCCATCGCTCGGAGCTTGAAATATTCCTAAACTGATAGCTGATAGCACAGGACAACTGTGAGGAAAAAAGTGATTCTTTAAATTCTATTAACATCAAATCTGTTGTAAAACTTTAATACAAGGTTATAAGAAATACCCTCTTTTTTTCAGCTCCAACCCTCTCCATACAGCCTGCTGTGCCCATCCATATTGAGTTATGTCTCTGACGAAGATGCGCATCCCCGTCTGTTTGACTTTTTGCTCTTGCGAGGCAGCAATTTTGGTTACTGGCTATAGAATTACAATGAGTTGCGGTGGCCATTTTGGTTATTGGTTATTTTGCACAGGGCTGTTAAATAGTCGAACACAGAGCCTGAGCCCAAACTCTGCTCAACTATTCAAATATAACAAAGTAACTTTACCATAAAGCAGCAGCAACTGGGAATATCTCTTGTTTGTTTAACAGTAAAACTTCCCTGAACACATTTATTTAATGAATGAAACAAGTCCTTGAGGTGCAACATGGGTCCAGGTGCAATTTATGGAGTTACAACATGGGTGCTTCCACATCTGCACCTTCTATCTTCTCTCTTCGTCTGCCTCGCCGTGGACAGAACCAGGCAACTTCTGTCCAAATGGTAGAGCTGTAGTGACATCATCTCCCCGATCCTCCAATTGGGGAGAGGACATCACCGCAAGCGCCGTCATTTTGCACTCACGTGAAATAAGGGCAACGTGGTGGTGCTTGCAGTGGAGGAGGACGTCACCACAGCGCATTATGTTCGCAGAGATTCAAGAGAAGAAAGAAGATTAAGGATTGAAGGGAGAAGGTGCAGAGGTGGTCGGCAAAGAGATTTTTATAGAATGAGAGACTGAACGAGTAGAACTGTACAAGAGTAAATGTGGACCCACAAATGTCGGACAGAAATTCAGAGCTTTTTGCTGAGTTGTCATTTGATTCTTGGGGCTCTGGTCTTGTCTTCGGAGCTTCCTACGAATTGCTGAATTTACCAGAATTCAGTAAATTTGCAATTCTTACAAATCCGAATGCACAAGTCTAAAGAATTCCACTCATACGAAATATCTTAGTCTCCGAGCATTTTGATATGAGGAACACACGCCATGATTTGTAAGTGGTTGCAAATTATCTGAAACCTGGCAAATGAACATGGTGAGTTTTCATGGCTGCATGTTGAGCAAACCCTGTCCTAAAGTAATTTTACGAGTATGTAAATGACAAATGTTTTGGGTTCAAAAGATGTCATATTTTCTGGATGTTTTTCAGGTATGGCTCAGCACAAGAAGCGGGTCTTGGATTATGAGCAGAGTTTGGGATAATGGCTATCCCTGGGACATGGTTTACTTGACTCGCTACCAATCCTTCCTGAATAAATTCCTTCCAAGAGCCCTATCTGACTGGTTGTATGAAAGAATGATGGAAAAAAGGTTCAGTCATAAAAACTATGGTCTGGTGCCGCTGAACAAGTATGTTTCCTGTGATAAATTGTTATAACTTTGCTGTAGAAAAGTTTAGTGGCATGCCAATGGATGCGTGGGAAGGCAGTTTTGCCTAAGATTTTATGGGTACCTGTATAGTTATGCATATATAATATATCTGTATTATAAAAAAAGGAATAGGGTAGTCAGACATGTAAAATGCGATTTGATATGGAAACAGAACTTGATGGTAAGTAGGAACAATTCAGCCCATCTGGTCTGCCCGCTTTTCCTGATGCAAAGACCTCAAACCTTTCATTAGTGGTTAGTCTTGTCTTAGATTCATAATCATAATCATAGTCCATGTATATTTTAATTCTTATTGTTTTAACCCTTTACAGCTAATACTGGGAGACGGTTCCATTTATCTACCACTCTCTCAGGAAACAATACAATGATACGTTATACAACAGCTTTAATTGGGTAGTTTTTACATCTGAGCCAGATGTTTTTAGTAATTTAACATGCACACCATGAACAAGCCAACAGGTACTTAAATACATTTGTAAAGACAAAAACATTTAGGGACTTTTCAAACAGGCTATTGACCATACAGTAACCATGAGTGCCATGTCTAGTCATATGGTAAACCAATATTCCCCAGTAATAAATCAGTTTGGGTTGTGTGGCTTGATATCCACCCTTTAATAATTAAAACAAAAGGAATAAAGATTTTTTCATTCTTTTGAAGTTGTTTTTTTTTTCTCTCTTCCAATCAAGGAGTCTAAGGAAGGAACCTGTATTCAATGATGAAATAGCCACCTGTATTACCTGCGGTACTGTCATTGTAAAACCCAATATCAAAAAATTTACCGAAACCTCTGCTGTGTTTGAAGATGGGACCATCATCGACAACGTAGACGTAGTTATATTTGCCACTGGTTACAGCTACGCTTATCCATTCATGGATGACTCCATTGTGAAGAATAATAAAAATAAAGTGTCTCTCTACAAGGGAGTATTTCCTCCAAAACTTGAAAAGCCTACACTTGCTGTCATTGGACTAGTTCAGTCTCTGGGAGGAATTCCACCAACCTCTGATGTTCAGGCTCGTTGGGCTGTCAGAGTTATCAAGGGTGAGATACCATTAAATGAAACCAATAAAATGACTGAGGTTCAATACAAATGAGATGTTCTAAATTAGCGATTGTACAGTACCGGTATTTATCAAAAATTAAACATGAGCTTAGAATTGTTTCAAAAATTCTGTGTGCAATTCCCCTTGCATGCATATTGTCTAACGTGTAATTTCAAAATATTATCATGCCAATACAAAAAATTATTATTTTTTTTTTTTTTAAAAGGAGAATGCAAACTTCCATCGAAGGAAACAATGACCAAAGAACTAGACGAAGAGGAAGGTGAAAAAAAGAACTGGTGAGCTTAAAGTTGTACTCCTGACACCTGTTTTTAGTGTTTATTTATTGTTTTTCTTACTCCTGAAGTAGTTCCAAATACCCTTTTGCTTTAACCACAAGATGTTACTACATATATATAGTAACAATTATATATGCAGTAGCCCTTGCATAAATTGAACAAACACATTCAACTGCTTTTTAGTTCATCTTGAAATAAAGTTTTTGAATTAATCCATTCATATCCCCTTTTTTTTTTTCTCTCCAAAAGGTTTGGTCGGGGTGAGACTTTGTCAACAGATTATGTCTCCTACATGGATGAACTGAGTTCATACATTGGTTGCAAACCCAACCTTCCTCTTCTTTTTCTTACGGATCCCATGTTGGCATGGCAGGTCCTCTTCGGACCATGTAGCCCTTACCAGTTTCGATTGACGGGCCCTGGAAAATGGGATGGTGCAAGAAATGCTATTTTAAATCAGTGGGACCAAACAATTCAGGCCACGAAAACTCGTGTGGTGTCTTCAGACGCGGAGTCCTCCAGTTTTAATACATTAATCAAGTTGCTCTTTATTACTCTGCTCCTGTTTGCTGTCTTTCTGGCATTGCCATAACTGATTTGCAATTTGGGGGTTTTGTACATCCAAATATTTTTTGTTCACCAGAAATGCTCTACTAGTTGCCATAGTGATAACACTTTGGGTACAAACCTCCATGGCTTTGAATAATTGTTTTATAATGAGTGCTTTTAAACGCCTAATTTACCCAACAATTTTATATTGATGTGATGCTTAGACTATTTTATTAACAGTTATACATTCTTTACAAATTACTGGCTTATACAAGATTTGGTGTCTGATTTTGTTACTTTTTATTTTGTCAGGCCTAACAGGAATGTGAGACCACAAACTTTTATTATTCAATATATTAAAACCTGCATTTATTAATATAGTTTTCTGTTGATTTGTAATTTTCTTTTTTCTTTTTTTTTTTTTGTAACCGTGTGTATTTTAGAATACAGTGGCCATGGTTTTTTTTTCCCTTTTTTCAATACGCCCTTACGAAAAATACTGCAGTTTTTTGGACATGAAAAAACTGCAATGCTGCACTATTACTGCAGTACTGCACTATTACTGCAGTACTGCAGTATTACAGCACTTTTACTGCAGTATTACAGCACTTTTACTGCATTTGTACTTCAATGTACTACAGTTTTACTGTAGTTATTTTTTGTAAGGAAGTACAAATGCATTAAAACTGCAGTACATTGGAGTACAACTGTAGGTTTGCAATATAATGAAGTAAACGTGCAGTAATACTGCAGTAAAAGTGTATTATTACATACCTCCTCTGTTCTGATCTTGCCCCTCCCACCATCTCCGTCCCCCAGTATTCAAACATTATCCATTGTCCAATAAATATTAGGATATTCCTATTCTACAGAGAATGTGGCTAGAAACCTCACACTGCATTGAGAGTGCTCTTCCTTATGCGCTATTCAGAAAAAAAAATCTACAAAGAAAAATTTATGCCCGCTCCACCAATTGCATTATGTTTTTGTCTACCATAGGTCCAAAGGAGTAGAACACCCCCCAACATCCCATTATAACAAGTAGTTTGAGTCTACAACTGATCAGCCATAACATTATGATCACTGACAGGTGAAGAGAATAACACTAATAATCTTATCATAGCACTTGCCAGTGGGTAAGATACATCAGGTCACAAGTGAACATTTTGTCCTCAAAGATGATGGATAGACAACCGGGTCAGAGCATCTCCAAAAGTGGTCAAAGGAAGGTAAAGTGGTGATGGGGTCATGGTCGGCCAAGGCTCATTGATGCATGTTGGAGGTAAAGGCTGGCCTATGTGGTCAAATCGAACAGACGGGCTACTGTAGCTCAATTTGCTGAAAAAAATGCTGGTTCTGAACGCACAGTGCATCACATTTTGTTGCGCATGGGGCTGCGTAGCCGCTGACCAGTCAGGGTGCCCATGCTGACCCCTGTCTACTGCCGAAATCCCCTACAATGGGCACATGAGCATGAACACTGGACCATGGAGCAACGGAAGAAGGAGGCATGATCTTATGAATCATTTTCTTTTACATGACGTGGATGGCCAGGTGCCTGTGTGTCGCTTGTGGAGAAAACAGTCTGTGTGAAAAAACTGACATCTATGTGCAAATACAGCGCCTTTTGCTTCAGGTGTCTGACCCCTCTCTGTTGGAGCCTGATTCCAAACCCTTTTTAGTGCATTATTGTGTCAATATATTGCAAGTTGTAAAATCTTACACACCCCCAAGCCTTCCCAAACACAAAATGTTTATGCATTAAATTTACATTTAAATCACATTTTTAAAGACATTTTTCATTTCTTGTGGAGTTACAGGTGCTTGGGTTGGAAGACTGACAAAGTGGATTTGGGAGTCTGTATCCAAGACAATCTGGGGTCATTATAATAAGGTCTGATATTAGTGGGTTTTATTTAAGGTATCATGGGGGTTCACAATGTTATGTTGATTTGCAGATGGGAGGCCTCTGGGTTATCTCATTCAGCCTTGTCAGCCTGGCTGTTGAGCCTCAGCTTTTAGTTCAAACTAAAATGCCCAAGGAATTTGTGGTTTAGCATGCTATGTAGTGGCGGAGAAGGAGTACCTGCTCTTGTGAATGGAGGAGGCCAGCGTCTGGTAAGCTTGTTTTAGCCCTGCTTGTCCAACTTTGAGGTTTCATTTGACACCACGTGTATTGGGGAGCTAGTCAGCCCCAGCAAGTCGGTTCCTGGTGGGATTTTTCAGGAAGATGTTCAGAACACTGTAGGATATGGTGCTCAACAACTGATGTGCTTAGGAAGAGTGTTTGGGTGTGGTTATCTGACCATCTGCCATCCTTTTGAGATATTGTGCAGTTTGACTTGATGTCCAAGGACCGGTTTTCATGCATCAGGAGGGATCCTACCTATCCCATTTACAATTTATTAAGGTTTTTCAGAAAGCTCTGTGTTAGCGAGGTTGGGTTTACTTAATTGTGCTGCTGTTTTTTATCATATGCTTGGCTGGAGTTCCTAGCTCAATGTTGTTTTTTTGTTCTTTTCAGGTCCAGTCCCCCTAGGTGTGGCTCATTGGCCTTTCCTATATATTTTGGGCCAGGAGGTAATTTTGACCAGGTGGGGAGAGGCTGGGTTTGTCACTGCACGAGGCAGGGGTGTGTGATCAGTTCAGCTGGGTTCAGCTCCTCTTGGAGCAGTTACCGAGATCCCCCAGGAGTGCTAGTCAATCACCTTCGGGGACCTTGGTTTGGTTTCTGTTTTGAGTTAGCATGACTTAGCATGAGTTTTAACACAGTTTCCTGTTGTTTAAATCATTTGGTTGGAGATGGTTTCTCAGAATTTTTGGCAGCCGGTCCAAGCGCTTGAGCCCTCACGCATCAAATTGAACAAGTGGATGTTTGTGATTAAGGTTAGAGGGATCCCAGTACAGCAGGAGGGCTGTAAACATATTTTGCATCAATAGGGGTTCATTTCAATGAGGTTGGCGTTGATATGTTTAATTTAGCTATTTAAGATGCAGTGGAGCAGGCCATGACTCTGGTGGAGAAATATGTCCCTCACTATACTGTATGTCCCTAATATGATCATGGAGAGATGTTTTTCCCAGAATAAGCTGATCAATATGCTCTTATGACATCTAAGTAGCCTTATTGCTAGTTATATTAGTCCAAGGACAATTAACGCCAACAGCAGTTAAGCCTCTAATACATGTGA
This sequence comes from Spea multiplicata, assembly GCA_009364415.1. Taxonomy (NCBI): domain Eukaryota; kingdom Metazoa; phylum Chordata; class Amphibia; order Anura; family Pelobatidae; genus Spea; species Spea multiplicata. The sequence continues at coordinate 16,549 of VKOC01018961.1, read as the reverse complement.
ATTCACCACCACCTGTTTCTAATTTGAGCAATTTTTTCAAAAACTAAATATAAAATGTTTTTGGAATGCCTTTTTAATTTTGTTATTTAAACAATATGTTTAATTAAATTAAGAAATTGTGTTGTTCAAACCATACATGATTTAGAGTTCTGGGAAAATATTTGTTTTTAAATAATAAAACAAATGTTTATAGCTAGGGCATTAAAATCCTAATCATGAAATAAAAGGATGTTTAGCTCACTTGCAGCAACCCAGGTCTCGATTTCTTGCATAATAGGGTCTGTCACAAGCTCCTCTTTGGGTTCCCCCTGTCCAATCATACTTTGGTTTGAAAGAGGTAGAGGTTTGTGCAGCTCCAACAGCAGATGGTTCACAGATCTCTAGGACATAACATTAATAGAGATTTTCATGTCAATGGTTACACAGACCTTGACCTCCAGACTATGGTGGATGTTGAGGGGGCCCAGAAGAACAGCTGCCACAAGCCCTTAAGTTATTGTTACCGCTTTTAAAATGACACATTTAAGGCAATGCTACATAAACAAAAAGATGGCTGTTACCAAACTCAAAATACCTAAGTGACTCTTAAAATTTGATTCTTGAGAATCAAATCCAGGTCCTGTTCCTTTGGTCAGGACGGCGTTCCTGGCTCCTTTCAATTTACCAGAGCTGGTATTGAAGTAATACCTTGGAACTTTATGGCTCCATCTTCCCAGGTTCCCCTCTTTCGCAGGATGGAGGCAGGAGGTAACGCCAATGTCATGGGTGGGCATTCTCACTGACACGCCACCGTTTAAGGGAGTGTTGCTGCTTCCACATTCCAGAAGATGGAGCACCTCTCCTGGAGTCTCTGGTATGCTAATAGTGTATCAAAGCCCCAAATAAGACAAGCAAGTTTAGGGAAATACAAATAAAAAAGAAAGAGGTGCTAGATAATAAACATGACTATAATAATAAATTATGTAATAAAATATAACTTTTAATTAATACAGCTAAAAATAAATTCATGAAATGAAACTATAATGAATAAATCCAAACCTTTTAATAGAACAAATGTCACATGTATAAGGAACAAAACGAAGTATCAATATGACTAAGTAAATAAAAAGATAAATGCAAAACTAAAGTAAACCTGTTAAATTCTAATTAATTCCAATTTGTCCTGATTTTTGAAATATGCAATGTTTTTGCAAGTTATAGGGCAATAAGTAACAGGTAGCATATTGCTTTTACAAAACATGTTTTTTCCTAATCCTGCCCCTATGTCCTGTTTGAGAAAAGCTGGCCATTCGATTTATCATAATTATACATTTGTGAAACCTAGGGTATTTCAAAAGCTAATAATTGAACACTTCCATCCGCTAATGTTATCACAGCCTTAGCCAAAGTTTGTAATTCAAGTACACAGTATCTCACAAAAGTGAGTACACCCTTCACCTTTTTATAAATATTTTATTATATCTGTTCATGTAACAACACTGAAGAAATGACACTCTGCTACAATGTAAAGTAGTGAGTGTACTGCCTGTATAACAGTGTAAATTTGTACCCTCAAAATAACTCAACACATAGCCATTTGTGTGTAAACCTAGGCAACAAAAGTTAGTACACCCCTAAGTTGAAATTAGCCATTTTCCCTCCCCGGTGTGATGTGACTCCTTAGTATTACAAGGTCTCAGGTGTGAATGGGGAGCAGGTGTATTAACTTATGTGTGTTATCGCTCTCACACTCCCTGATGCTGGTCACTGGAAGTTCAACATGGCACCTCATGGCAAAACTTTCTGAGGATCTGAAAAAAGAATTTTTGCTCTGCATAAAGATGGCCTAGGCTATAAGAAGATTGCCAAGACCCTAAAACCGAGCTGCAGCATGGTGAGCAAGACCATATAGAGGTTTCACAGGACAGGTTCCACTTAGAACAGGCCTCGCCATGGTCAACCTAAGAAGTTGAGAGCATATGAGCAGCATCATATCCAGAGGTTGTCTTTGGGAAATAGATGTATGAATGCTGCCAGCATTGCTGCAGAGGTTGAAGGGGTGGGGGGTATGCTCAGACCATACGCCGCACACTGCATCAAATTGGTCATCCCAGAAGGAAGCCTCTTCTAAAGAGGATGTACAAGAATGCCCACAAACAGTTTGCTGAAGACAAGCAGACTAAGGACATGGATTACTGGAACCATGTCCTGTGGTCCACTGAGACCAAGATAAACTTATTTGGTTCAGATGGTGTCAAGCGTGTGTGGCGGCAACCAGGTGAGGAGTACAAAGAAAAGTGTGTCTTGCCTACAGTTAAGCATGGTGGTGGGAGTGGCATGGTCTGGGCCTGCATGAGTGCTGCCGGCACTGGGGAGCTAAAGAAGCTGAGGGTAAAGGTGATAGACTGGTCAAACATGTCTCCAGACCTTAACCCTATTGAGAATGTGTGGGGCATCCTCAAACGGAAGGTGGGGGAGCGCAAGGTCTCTAACATCCACCAGCTCCGTGAGGAGTAAAAGAGGACTCCAGTGGTAACCTGTGAAGCTCTGGCGAACTATATGCCCAAGAGGGTTAAGGCAGTGCTGGAAAATAATGGTGGCCACACAAAATATTGACACTTTGGGCCCAATTTGGACATTTCCACTAAGGGGTGTGCTCACTTTTGTTGCCAAGATTTAGACCTTAATGGCTCTGTTATTTTCAGTGGACAGTAAATTTACACTGTTATACAGGCTATGCACTCACTACATGGTAGCAGAGTGTCATTTCTTCAGTGTTGCCACATGAAAATATATAAAATATTTACAAAAATGTGAGGGGTGTACTCACTTTTGTGAGATACTGTAGATTTACAGCTACTGGTATATGTCACTTCCAAACACCCCAATAAGTGTTCAGCATCAGTGATATTACCGTTGCATGGGTTTGTCTGGTTGTTTAGGGGCTAGAAAGTTTTTCAACTTGGAATTTTTGTTTTTCTTTTTTCTGTTTTAGTTATTCCAGAGGCAGTGGAGCAGGCCATGGCTCTGGTGGGGATCCGCGTCTCTGAACAGCGTGGCCGTTGGTATGTCCTTGCCAACTAGGGACAATAAATAGAGGAGAAGGAAATGTTGCAGGACACGAGTTGGGTCTCAATCCCTCCGATAACCTCTTACAGTATACATTAAGGTTGCTTTTCAGTGGACATGTCCACCAAGCTTTAAGGCTGGCTGTGGTCAACATTTTGATTGGGGGTATGTGGATTTGTGGTGGACAAGGGGGAGGTGAGAACCCTGCAGAGATTCTAGTGGGTGGCTGGCAGGAACAGTTTTAAGTTATTGTATACTATTAGTTTATGTTAAGTTATTGTAGTAAGTTATTTTGTAAGAGTCTGTGTTATTTATAATAAACTTTGAATGTTCACTGTTTTCTGTTTGTATTCTGTGAAAAGTTTAATAAATGCTGTGGCCTGCTTTTAATCATTATGTTAGGTTATTTGGGGATATCGGGTTGTATTGTATGGGTTCTGGCTTCCAGTACGTAGCATCCACTACCTTAATACATGAAAATATGTGCAGTCTTTACAAATCAACAATTAGTGGGATCTTTCATTGTTTTTTTTTTATTCCATCTGGGTTTTATAAGTACATACATAGATATATGCATCTATATAGATGCATGATTACCAACACAGGATCTCACTATATGTCCCTAATATGATTATGGAGAGAGGTTTTTTCAGAATAAGCTGATGAGTAAAATCATACCAATACACTGATTGCTATAACTACCCTTATTGCTAGTTATATTAACCCAAGTAACCCAAACTATTTTGACAATTAACACCAACAGCGGTTAAGCCTCTAATGCACATGGATTCACCAACACCTGTTTCTAATTTGAATATATTTTGCTAAAACTAAATTTAAAATATGTTTTTGGAATGCCTTTGTAATTTGTTATTAAAACAATATGCTTAAGTAAATCATTGAATTGGGTCTGTCAAACCATACTTGATTTAGAGTTCTGGGAAAATGTTTTTAAATAAAAAAACAAGTCTATAGCTAGGGCGTGAAGGTACATCTCATGAACTAAATAGGCAAGGTCAAGATTTACTTTATAAAACAAAGGATGTTTAGCTCGTGTGCAGTAACCCAGATCTCAATGCTGCTGGGGGGTACAGGGCCATCTCTATGCATAAAAGAGTTGGTGGCAAGCTTCCTAGTGGATCCCCCCAGTCCAATCGCATCTTGATGAGGTGGAGATCTGTGCAGCTGCCTCCTCTGCAGTTTGAACGATGCTGGGTTCCAGGATATGACCTTATTTATTGGCACTCTCCAACAGCAGATGGTGCACAGATCTCTGACAGATGGTGCACAGATCTCTGACATCTACTAAAGATATCCAGGTCAGTGGTTGCACAGACCTCAACCTCCAGGCTATGCTAGCTGTTGGAGGGGCCCAAGGGACAGCTGCCACAGGCTCCTATTGTTACAACATCGTAAATGATACAACAGCATTTAAAGTAACAAACTTAAGGCAATGCAAAATAAACATATGAAGATGGCTGCTACCAAACTCAAATTACCTAAGTGACTCTTATAATTTGATTCTTGAGAATTGTAAACAATACGGGTCCTGGATGGATTTAGAGTCCTGTTCCATTGGGTCAGGATAGCTTGCCTGGCTCCATTCCATTTGCCAGGGCCAGTTAGACGATACTGATAGGGTGTACAAGGCCCAAAGAAGACTTTGCAAGCAAGTTTGGGGTCTGTAAGTAAGAAGCGTGTTATGTTAGGACGGACACCAATTTCCATTGCAACTTCATCCATGTACTCAACATACTGCGCCTGAAGACTCTGATTTCTACACTTGGTGAAGCTGCGAACAGGGAAATTAAATCATTAAAATATCACCATTACACAGCATTACAATTGTTCAGAGAATAAACTACTTGTATTTTGTGAGTGAATTATATCACATGGCTACCCAAAACGGTGGAGTTGTTTTAATGTATGGGCAGAGCTAGTCCCAGGCTGGCTTTAGTAGGAAGGAACTAGGCAAGGAGTGCACATGGTGTGGACGTGGTCACACAGTAGTTCCCTGCCTGGAGGAAGAAGATTCCCAGGTGTGCTTCTAAGAGTTATTGGATTTTCACCTGTACCACATATGACATTGCACCACTTGGGGCTATGGCTATAACTATGAATATAATTATCAATGCAATTGGATATTAATATAAGATATTTTAGGCTTTTACTCACTTCTTAGCTCTGAGTTTCTCACTCTTTTTAATATAATCTTCCATTTTGGACACCGGAGGTAAACAAGCAGCACCTAGAACAATGTCATAGTATTTTGTTAAATTTTCAGAAAGCAGGCACACATGTTCATCTTAATCCGTCACATATTTTATTATAATTAAATTAATTTAAACTATAGCTTATGTTTTTCTGTATTGCTGCATAATCAGATTAAAAACGAAGGATTCTTTCCAGTTTTTAGGTCTTTGTTCACTCCACCCTTACAAAGAATAGGTTAAATTACCATTAAAAAAGTGCAGTCATGACATAAAGAGATAAATGTGTTGGGCAACTGTGGTAAAACTTGTCTTTTCATTCATATCCAAAACACAGGTGAAAATGTAGAACACCACAGCACTGTGAAAAAGTATTAGCCCCTTCTATTATGAAAGATAACTTGCAGATGATTTCATTTCAAAAGGAAAAAGCTATTCAAACCTTCCTGGCCCTATTTGAAGTAATTAGCCCGTTAGTTACTAAATCAGCCAATTAACCAAATTAAATGTATAATTACTGCCTGCCCTGTTTAATCTAATATTCTTGCAAAGTGAACTTTGGCAAAAAAGGTTTCAAAATGTAGCACGTGATTCTGCAATCCAAAGAAATTCAAGAGCAGATGAGAAACAAAGTAATCAACGGCCATCTTGAAAGGTTACAAAGCCATTCAAAGCTCTGGGACTCCAGCAAATCACAGTGAGAGCTTTTATCAACAAATGGTGGAACAATGGTGAATTTTCCCAGGAGTGGCTGGCCTACTAAAATTCCTCAAAGAGCACATCGATCACTCACCCTGGAGATCACAGAAGAACCCAGACTAACATGTAAAAAACATCAATTCTCACTTGACTTGGTTAAAGTCAATGTTCACAATTCCACAATAAGAAAGACTGTACAAAAATAACATCCATTGGAGAGAGTTGCAAGGTGAAAAACACTGACCAAAAAAGAGCAGAAAGGCTCATCTTACATTTACCAAAACCTCTAAGACTTTTTGGGCTAATATTCTGTGGACAGCTGAGCCAAAAATTGAACTTTTTGAAAGACATGGTTAGATCTAAAACTAACAATTTGCGTTGCTGCTTCATGACCTGGTCATGCTATAATTGATGGAACCATGAATTCTGCTCTCCTGAAAGACCTAAAGCTCTAGCAGTTGGGTTATGCAGCAGGACAATTGGTCAAAATAAAGTTTTGGAGTGGCCTAGTCAAAGTCCAGACTTGAATATAAATGAGATACTGTGGTATGATCTTAAAATTGCAGTTGATGCTTGAAAACCCTCCAATGTGACTGAATTACAAGAAGAATTGGACAAAGTTCCTCCACAGTGATGTAAGACTCATTGGCAGTTATTGAAAATGCTCGATTGCATTTGTTGCCGGCAATCGAGCATTTTGGGGAAATTATCCAACAATTTCTCATATATGAAACTAAGAAATGTAAAAGAAAAAAATATGATCCATTTATATCAGGGGTGTCGTGAGAAAGGATATATAACACTAGATGTCATCGGATACCTGGTAATCTAGAAATTATACTTTTATATTATACCGGTACTTGCTGATATATCCAGTGACAAAGAATCTAAAGACCTAAAGGTACTAGGATATCTACTGCACGAATTTAAGCATGTATTTACTGTATTGTTTTCACGTTTACAATCTCCACCATGCTAACCTTTAAAAATTTTAGTGGCCCAGCGGGACTGTAGTTCCACGACCGGTATGACACCCCCAAATGGTTGGAGGACTCCCAGAAAAGCCAGCGTTGGCTTTTCTAAATGCGGAGGGAATACATATTTATACAGTGTGACTTTGTTGTCATCGTTAACATTGACGATAGAGTCATCGAGGAAAGGAAAGCAGACGCTATATCCAGTGGCAAATATAACCGCATCCAGGTCTTCAACTACTGTTCCATCCTCAAAAATGACAGAAGTCTCTGTGAATGCCTTAATGCTGGGTTTTACTCGGACAGCTCCACATAGGATGTTGCTGGGAAGGTAATCATTTACAATCGGTTCTTTTAACGTAGACCTGTAGAATGCAGAAAACTATTAACATAAAGCCCATGATTTTTTATAGGTTTCACACAGAGTATAGGTAAAAATCTTATTTGTTAAATATTGCAGGATATCTCCCCTTGTACTTACCTACCAGCTATTGCACCTCAAAAATAGCATTGTTTGCTCCCATTCATCTGTACAGAGTGCTTTTCATAAACTATATTTAAATATTGTCCTTCAGGTTTCCATATGAACTTTCTCTAGTTTACCAATTCATGCTGTGTCATGTAACAAATGTAACTTGTACCTGTCCTTAGGCTGTAAACCATAGTTTGCATGGTTAAACCACCCATTCATCTGTTTTTCAATCATCTTTGCTCTAACACCATCAGATAAAGCATTAGTAATCCAGAAATGAAACCGTGTTGAGAACATCATGTCTAATGGAAATCCTTGTTGTGAAACACGACTTAGCACCCAGGATCCTTGACGTGTACTGAGATATACCTAACAAAAGAGGATACATTAGAATTATAAGATATATGGTACAAATTTAGATGTTGAATTTTTATTAAAAAAACAAAATGGACTTATTTGAGTGGGAGTAGCATTATAAAAACGCACTGCTGCATGGCTCCTTATTTAGCAAACTCTGCTAAATTGTTAAATAAAAGTGTTCTTTCCTCTAAAACATTTGGGCTACAATTGTCCAACGAGAAAACGCGAGACAACGAGGGAAAGCAAATACAGATTTTTAGACACTTATAACATTTCATAGGAAGAAGGACTTTCATGTCCAGCAGGCAAAACTTCTCCAGAAAAATAAAAGAAGCTGATTGTAAGAATTAAACTGTGTTTCCCTGAAAAGTTTGTAATTTTTAGTGTTAAATGAGGTGATAATTCTGAATATTATTCACTTGGTTATTATTGACTCACAAACAACTTATCATATTGTATGAGGTCTGTTGTCCTTTCAGAAACAGTTGGCTATTATTATTATTATAAAAAAAAAGGGTTTCTTTTTTTCCTAAATTAATATTTAGATTTTGGGGGGTCATCTTATAATCAGGGTCATCTTATAATCGAGCAAATACGGTACCAGGTCATACATATACACAGATAAAGGTATTTTAACCTGTTTGGCTGTGCCACTGATTTCAGAAGATATGTCTCCAGCTGAATTTCCAATTCCAACCACCAGTACAATTTTCTTGTGATAATCTTGACTTTTCTTATAGAAACGGCTGTGAATGTACTGGCCTTTAAATTTTTCTAGACCTGCAATGTGAAAAAATAAAAGGACAAAAAAAAAAAATCAGTGTGATTTTACCATCCTATTCACTTTTATGTTACACATTATTTATACAATAAACATACAGAACATAAGAATGCCATAACTGCGAAGGTCAGGTAAAAAATTGTAGCTTTTCACTTCCTTTATGTCTGTTGTATTCTAGTCTTGTTTACGGACATTCGTACGAGGTTAGGGGGCAATATCTATCCCCGCAAGCTGGTCTAAAGTCTAGGCTCACCTAACATGATACGGGAGAGTGGGGTCGCGCTAACACAACGTTATGCTACCCTATAGTAATAGCATGCCTACACACACAAAAGCTATGGAAAAAAAGCTTCAGGCAATGTAAGGGTTTGAGGTGTGTTAGCGTGAGAATGTGAGAGTTAGTGTGTATGTGTGTGTGTTAAAGTGAGTGTTACTAGAGTTTGTGTTAGTTACCGGGGGGACTTGTAACTAATGAAGTACATTGAAACAATGTGAGGGCATCGGAATAATGAGCTTGGCTTCCTCAAAAAAGGCAATTTTTTTTTCAAATTTGAATTGTTTAAATGACAACATCAAATAAGCACAATAGGGCAGAATTAAGAAATTGCAATATGAGGTGAGTGCTATGGGGCAAGATAATAGGTGATTTCTTCATTTTCATCCAAAATGGTAAGCAACAATATTAGCAAAAAAGTGATACTTTCTAGGAAAAGAAACAGGTATTGCATTATTTACTCTCTCACTTGTTTAGTTTTTCAGTGGATAAAGCTACACGAAAAGGATCACAGATTAAATCTGAATAGACTCTGCTGCTTTTGTTTACCTACTTTAAAGGTTAAACAATCAGCCTAAAGTGATGTGAAAATGGGACCACAGAGGGGAAGCACACTATGGCTCTGGAGCTGCAGCTTCTCCTAACATGAGTGCTTTATTTTTCTAGACCTGCAATGTTTTTTTGGACCATGCTGACTTAGCATAAAGATTAGCACAGTAATTCTCATCTCCAGTCCCCAACATCTTCATCTCTCCACAACAGTGGCTTCAATTTAGAGAGCCACTCTGTTTTTATAACATCTGCTTCTAGTCGTGTGTGATTGTATACTAAAAACATACCCACTAGGCTTTGAACTAGGTACCATTTACTAAGGAATATTCTGAGACGGTAATTTTCAAAAATGATCATCCTGGGGTCAGCTTCAGTATTGAGTGAATCTAAGTCTGTTTTTAACTTAAACCTCAAGGCATTTGTGGTCTGTTGAGAGATTACATTTTGGGAAATTAAAATAGATTCAAACATCACTGGAAAGCTGGCTTTTCTCCAAAGTAGCAATTGAAAGTTATTTAAGTTGGAATGAGTTAACAAAGATATCTTAAAGTATTTTTACATTTTCTTCTTGTTTTTTTGTGCCTGACTAAATCAAGTTTTCGTTGTCTCCAACTTCAAAATGATCGAAAATATTTAATATATCTATGCTTTCAACAAGGGATAGTATTAATAGGAAAAGTAGAACTTTTTTCTTTGGAACAAAATATTTTCTGCCAACCTGTTAGGTAAGATTAGTCTGTAACAGGAGAGCAAGGGCAGTCATACCTGCACATTTCATGACCCCTGTAAGGTGCATTACATAAAGGTATTATTTTTTCTCCTTTCATTTAAAGATTTCTACATTCATTTAAATAAAGCATATTGTTTTTTTAAGGCCTAGTTGGTATTACCTGGAAAAGAATCAAGGGGGAGATACGGTTTAAAAAAATGACCATTGCCAACTAAAACGGCATCAAATGTTGTCTTCTTCTTATGCCTCCCATCCTTCTCAGTTACAATTTCCCATTGGCCGGTATTAGCAAAATCTGGATGCTTCGTCACACAACAAACCTCAGTCTGTAAGAGAGAAATGCATAGTCGTGTGCTAGAAAAAGCTTACAATGTCAAGTGAAAATAGCTAATCTCAGGGTGAGTTTCTGATACATACACAATGATTATTTTACTGAAATTAAAAATTCAGAAAAATGTCACGGCACCGCTATAACAATGGAATTACGTGTTATTGTGAAGGAATGTTTATTTTAGGGCTGCAACAACTAATCAATAATGAAAATCGTTGACAACGAGGCTGTCTGTGCACATCGTGCAGACCCCCACTGGCTGACAGAGAATCGAGGTCTCCTGCAGAGGATCATCCTCTCTGTCAGCTGGTGGGGGTCTGCACAATGGGAAAACAACAGCAAGACAGTATAGTCAATGAAGCATTTTAACGGTCAACTGGCTGAATATACCACTCAATGAACTAACCTTGAACTGGATGTATTTCAGTAGCTGGTGGTGTTCAGCATAGAGTCTAAGGTATTGCAAGACCTTTGAGTTGTGCAAATATGCTGGGAAGTCATCTGGCATGGGAAAGTCGGCAAAACACATCATCTCCTTGGAGGTGTTGGTTACCACAGAGCTGTAAATACTGGCTCTTCCTTCTTCCACCATTTCCTGTGATGGGAAAACTTGAACAATGTCTGGGAGGACACTATACGTGATAACTTATATGCATTTCCTCTACATTTGTGTGTGAGTTTTATTAGATCTAATGCGTATCAATCAAGACCTCAAAAATGCATAATAACTGGACCATGGAGCATGTGGATGGCTGGATGCGTCGATTACCTGGAGAAAACATGGATGCAGGAAGATAAGAAGGCAAGCCGACAGAGACAGTGTAATGCTTTAGCCAATGTTCTGTTAGGAAACCTTGGGTCCTGTCGTTCATGTGGATGTTACTTTGACACGTACCACCTACCTAAGCATTGTTGTAGACCATATACACCCTTTCACAGAAAAGGTATTCTTAGCCAAACATCATAAAAAACCCTTTTCATCATAGTTACTCAACTATTAATGTTCTCGAATTGAGATTGAACTTTTGTACCTACCAAGCAGATATTTGGCTCTCTCTCATTACAACCTGTGTCTGTAACCTTTAACTACTTACTGTGTACCTCCAAAGTCCACCAAGGTCATCACTCTTCTCAAAGCATGTTGGCTCCAACCCTTCTTCCAGACAACATTTGATGGCTCCTAGCCCACTGCATCCAGCTCCAATTATTGCCACTTGTTTTGTCATGATGTCCTATAATGTTAGACATTTACATATGTAGGTATCTACATGTTGGTGAGTGCTGATTCAAAATTGAACAACATCTTGATGTCACTGCAGTCTGTAATGAACAGGCTTACAATCAATGATGCTTAAAAATGTCCACCCAACACTAAAAACAATAACAAGTAGACAAATGTACACTGATTCAGTGAAAATTAATAAAACTACTGCCGATATATTCTTAATCTATTTTCATTGATCATCAAATGTCAACCTACCTGCTGCAAACCTCGTTTCAAAATGTGACCAATTAATTAATGTGACCAATTAACCAAAAAAACACAGTCAGGTGCCTGTTTAAATCTATTAGCTCTCAAAGGAATGCTTATTATGAATATTTGGGGATTTACGGATACATTTATATGACATGAAGAAGCCACCTTAAAGTGGTGAAATGCATTAGGGTTGTATCTATTTCATCTCAAATTGAATCAAATCTGTATATCAAAATATCAGATACAGTGGCAAGTGTCAGGGGCTGGGTCCATACAGACGACTGTAAAGACCCAGAGCACCCATTGATGGTATGAAGGAGTTATTGCGCAGTAGCGGAGTTGGACAGGGCCTGGTGCAGGGCACCTAGGGTTGTGCAGCCACATACCAGGGCCCTGACATAGCAGCGCATGTTGTCTAAAACAAAACAAAGTGATATCCTGCAGGCACCCCGGAGCAGGCATGAGACATAGCTCTCTAGATGAATGTGCAGGATGCTGCAGGCTGGAAGTAGAGAAGCCAAGCAGAGCAACAGCCGAAACATAGCAAGCAAGGGGGACAGAGCATGCAAGGGGGATAAAGCAAGAAACATAGCCAGACAAGACATACATATACAGGACACAACAGAGGACAGGGAACAAGACAAGGAACACAGGGGATGGAGTGAGGAGCCTGAATCCTCGGAACGTGTCTCCTTTAAGCAAGGATAGGACATCTTAACTGGGACATGGGGAGAGGAGAGAGGAACCGAAATCCTCGGATGATTCAGGGAAAATAGGGCAAATGTACAAAAAAGACTGACGCACATAAGCACAGGACTAGCCTAGGACTATAAGATAACAATTGGAGATTCCGTCACATCATATGGCCATAGTATGCTTAGCCCACCACTACGCCAAAGTACTCCAATATTCGGTGGGTCCTAGCACTAAACCCTGCCTACTGAAATATTAATAAACTGAAACAAAACATTGAATCTAAACACAAAAGCAAGAAGGACATACCTTTAGCCTGCTGACTGAGACAAACATAACGGGAGGGACACACCTTATAAAGGAAACAGAGCTAGAGCACAACTGGAATCAAGGAATCAGAAGCACAGAACAGAGCATTTGGAAATCCAGGAATGGCTTACAGGAAAGGGGCAACTATAGCAAGACAGGGAAAATCAGAGAAATGCAGCACTGCAACCTGGATGGACCCTGACAGTATCCCCCTCCGAAAGAGCGACCTCCGGACGTGAACAGAAACATCAACAGAATGAAAGCCCGTCTCTGGCGGATGTCCAGGGAAGTGAGGGTACTCTCATAAAAGGGGGGTCCAGGCGACTAGAAGAAGAGACCACCAGATAACCGGAACACTGCTTAGCAGACCGACCTCCGAGGCAGGAATCAGGAACACAGGTTACAAGGACAGGACACCCCTCTGCCTGGGCTCAGGACAGGAATCAGGTTAACTGAACAGGGATGAGGAAGCCGACTCTTGCAGACTCAGGTCCAGAAACAGGTATGCATCATAACAGGCAGGAAGAGCTGACAGAACACCAGAACCAGCATAACACAGAAGCAGATGAGCCGAAAGCGCTGCAGTTTCCACTCTGCAAACTCCTGGCCTTTTGGCTGCAGCCACATGTCAGGGACTGGGTCCATACAGATGACTGTAATGACCCAGAGTGTCCAAAGATTGTGTTCAGGAGTTATTGTGCAGTAGCACAGTTGGACAGGGCCTGGTATGTGGCCGCACAACCCTTGATGCCCACTCGGAAGAGTGCAGTCACCCTGCACAGGCCCTGTCCGACTCCGCTACTGCACAATAACTCCGGAACAAAATCTTTGGGCGCTCTGGGTCATTACAGTCGTCTGTATGGACACAGTCCCTGAAACTGTGCCCCTATAATCTTCAGAAACTAACCCAACTGCATTTTCCCACAGAGGTAAAGTCTCACATAACAGCTTGAGGGTTGAATGCTACGTTTTTGTACAGTTCTGAATGCTGGCACTGACTAATCCTGCCTTTCAATGTGCAGGTGATCTTACAATACAATATCCAGAAAAAAGTATATGAAATTTGATATCACGCTATCAGTTCTTGTACATTAATGGGATAGTAACTAGGGTGATTAAATTCCATATTTCACTAGCATAAGAGTAGCAGCACGTGTTCTAATGATTTAACAAAACTTATTGATAAAATAAAAAATACAACCAACATTTAAACCAGCTATATTGTATTTTTTTAATCTAAGCAGGATATTTTTTAAATGCCATTATTTTACTTGTTTTCCTTGATGAACAAGATTTCACGCAGTAGTCAAAACACTTAATGGATGTTATCCCGAGTCTGTGAATTTATTATAGCAAGTTCAAACAAGCCTCCATCCATGTTTTGCAATGAACTATTAATTTAATATTTCAGGATATGGCATATCCTCCACGTACAAAAGACGTTTAAAGCATATAGGCTGAGATGAACCATGTTTATACATAATATTAGTGTATGTGTCGTCTGTCTTTTTCTACTCTCTACTCCCCATCCTCTCTCTTCTTTCTTTTCTTTCTCTTCCTTTCCTCCTGTCTATTCTTCTCCCTTTCATCTCTATTTTATTGACCTACTCACCCCACCTCCCGCACACATTATCTGGAAGCTCCCTTAACTCTCCCACTGCACCTTTACTCTAAGTACAACCCCAGCACCCAGCCACCAGCTTCTCCTCACCCTTTCCACATACTGGTCAGAACCCTGTCCCCCTGCAATACTATCAAGTAGTAACCCCTCTGCTGCCTCTCAGTCCTAAAATGCCTCTGTTCTCCACTCCCTCTTTATAGCATCACCACTGGCGATTGGCACTCACACTTGGTGGTGCTTATTGCAAAGGTCCAATCTTCACCATCTACTCTCTGATTGGAGCTTCACTTTAAGCCCCCACCCAGAGTGAGTGACAATTCTTACATGACAAGGCTATTTCATGCATAGATGAGCATTAAGAAACCATGATGGAACGTCAGCAAATGCCAGTGATGCAGGCTATGGAGCCGAGTGGGGCAAATGCTCCAGGCGGCACTTTTTTTTTTTTTTTTTTTTAAAGCAGAGAAGAGAGAGAGAGTGCCCCTCACTCTCCTCTAGCTCGGTCTCAGTGCCGGCTTGTAATGTTGAGCGCCGGAAGATGACGTCATTTCCGGCGCTCAGCATTACAAGCCGGCACCGAGACGAGCAGGGAGACTCACTGCAGGACTGCTGAAAGGTAAGTACGGGGAGGGTTAGATAATGAGGGGGGGCGGCAGGGAGAGGAAGGTAGATAATGGGGGGGCGGCATTTTAAACTTCGCCCCAGGCGGCATTTTGTCTTGGGCCGGCCCTGCAGTGATGTCAGCATTCACTGGCATTTGCTGTGTGTCTGAGAGGGGAGCCTGGAAAACTAGGGGCGCTTTGGCATCTACTGATTTTGCCCAATCAATAACCCAACCCTACTTGTGTATATACTTAACATGGATATTTATTTAAATACTGCAAACATTTGCTCTATTTTAGGAGCAGGGATAGGCACGGATATGGTTCATGGTGAACATTTTTACACAGTGAAAGTAAAAATGTAATTTAAAAAAAATACTAAATAGTCCCCCTGGGTTGGTGAAGCATTCCACACTTTAGGTCCAAAACAGTAATGGATAGATACACACATATACACTGTCCTTACAAATGCCTACCCACACACACAAAAAAATACACACTTACATTTATACAACATCGGGAGGCAGCAGGGGATGCTGGACTAGGTGGGCCTAGGGCAGCCCCAAATATGTCACTGGTTGCAGGCAATGTGTGCACTATATGCTCACCCCCCTCTCTCCTTCTTTCTCTGCAGCTGCACACTCACACAGACTCACTCCTTCTCGCCACTCTTGCTTCCCCTCCCATCCCTCACATTACAATTTTTGTGGCTTAATTATGCAATGTATCATTCAATGCATTAAGTTTACAGATTCTAAGATTTTTTTGCCTTACCTGTTTGTGTTCTGAGGTTTTCTTGAAGCAGCAAAGTTGCTTCGACAAACAGTACAAAAATACTTGCTTATACTTGCAATCCCTTTGGCACCATCTGCTGGGAACAGTACCAAAATAAAGTCCTTGCAACTACAGCAAAACAATTATTTAACTCTTTAAGAACAGTACAAATTAAAACTCCTGTATCGACAGGCTAGGGTTAACAGATTTGAGAATACAACAAAACTTTAACTCAGTAGATGAAATCATGCCTATCGATTAACCGACTAAAAAATAATACACTTACATTGTTTCCTGTACTAGAAGACCCTCAAATCTGTGCGCCTACTCACAGTGTGAGGCAGGCTGCAGGGCTGAGCACCAGGCAACATAAACTGATCTATGTAAGTGGCCAACTTTTATGCGCAGATGTTTACCAAAGTGTGCTCATTAACTCTTATCTAAAAATGTGGTTACATCCATTAACCCCTTCGTGACAAAGGCTGATTTTACTGTTTGTTCCCTTGGTGACAATGGCCTTTTTAACATTTCTGCGCTGCTTGCGTTTAGCTGTAATTTTCTTCTTTCCCATTTACTGAACCCACACACATTAGATATTGTTTTTTTCAGGACAAGAAGGGCTTTCTTTAGATGACATTGTTT